>JAYJML010000051.1:0-185210 GCA_035610835.1 Ophiura sarsii | reverse complement strand
CATGTGACAGTGATCATTTTATTTAGGCTCCGATCCGTACATGCCTAACCTACTAAACAGGTATCATGGCGACACAATAAAAATGAATTTGGGATCAGCGAAATGCGGGCGGGCAGATCATTATCATGATTTATGCATAGACTCTTCACACGTACAAACACCGGCGAAGTTGGGAGAATTTACAGAGTACATGCGTACATACGTACGCATACGTGTCGTACGTGTTTACAAACACCGCCCCTTGTGACCCCAATGACACGCCACATTTTAATCGCTGAAGACCCTACGTGCATGGATCCAAGGAATCTGTTGACCAATGTGACGGTCATCCGTATTTCCTGGATGAGATCGAGAAGCCGATGGCAGTATTAAAGGAAGAGAAAAGAAGTGTAAATCGCTAACGATTCAACTATGGCTAATCTATATGGACATGATTTAAGACATTTGTAAATGCTAAAAAAAGATCGCTCACAATTCCAGTTGATCCCACTTGAACAGTTCTAGTTAAAACCAGTTGAAAACACAGTTCAACACAGTTGTAAATCCAGTTAAACCAGTTGGTTCCATGATGGAAAATGGCCCACTTTCAACTAGGTTTTTGACCTGATTTTAAAACCCAGTTGAACTCAGTTAAGACCCAGTTGAACACAGTTAAACACAGTTAAATCAAACCAGTTGTTCCGTCATCATGGTCATGCATGTCATGGAAAAAGGCCCACTGTTCAACTGGGATTCAACTGGGATCAACTGGAATTTTGACCTGGGGATCGAGCTGGGGTTTGGCCTGATCACGTGAATTTGGGATGGCAAATGTTTCCATGCCTCGTGGCGGCTGGACATTAAAGGGGCACGAAGAGATGTGTTGGAGACTGCGCCCTCAATTATGATAAAAACTGGGATTAGTATATTTATAATTGTATTACATGTATGAGCTTATTGGACACAAATGAAGATATTTGTGTTGGAGACTGCGCCCTCAATTATGATAAAAACTGGGATTAGTATATTTATATAATTGTATTACATGTATGAGCTTATTGGACACAAATGAAGATATTTGCAGAAGGAAACAATTGGCTATGATGGCATACAATAAACTGAAATTTATCATGAATTCAAGAACAACATCAACGAACTTAAAACTAAGAACGTTTAACTCATTCATAACCAGCATCTTCCTTTATAATTGTGAACTATGGACAATGGACAAGAAAGCTGAACACAAAATCGACGTGTTCCAGAGATCGTTATTACGTAGAATGATGAAATTAAGCTGGCAAGACAAAGTAACTAATGAGGAGTTATATCAACAAACGAGTCAAACCAGATGGAGCAACTTAATAAGAACTAGGCGTATGACCTGGTTTGGTCATCTCCTAAGACTCCCAGAGAAAACCCCAGCAAAGATGTCCCTAGCAGAAATAGGAAGAAGTGTTAAAAGACCACAAGGTAGACCAAAACAGACGTGGATAAGAATGATCCAAAAACAATTGCAAGATCTAAATATTGACTATACAAACGCAGAAAATCTAGCAGAACTGGCCAGTGACAGATATACCTGGCATTTACTACTGATAAGTCTGGGCGCCATGTCAACAAAGACGTAATGCGTAACTGATGATGATGATGGTATGAACTTACACCTATAAGGATTAAGAAAAATCAGCCCTCTTTGTACAAGAAAACGTCGATTCAAAAATGCTCGTACAGCCGCGACGAGCATTTTACGTCCGACAGTATCCCCCTGCAGTACGCGTGATACATAACGCGAACCATATTTGCATAGAGAGCGTTTCTCAATAAATAGCGATGATATTGTTTTAATCAAGTTTTGCTGTGTTTTTGTTAGTAGAAACAACAATAATGGCAATTTTTAATGTTCATCTTGAATTCTGAAGTAAATGTTTAAACATTTAAAATTTTCAACACCACTTAATGTTCCTTTAACAATACCTCTCCCGCTAGCAGTAATGGATCATTTTCCCGATCTTATGGGAATGTCACCATCAATCAGGAGAGAAATGTTAAATGTTTCCAATGGCGTGTAGTCTGACGTGGCGCTTGAACAGACATGTAACAAGGAGGCATCACCAATCAATCCTCTACAATCATGACAATGGAAAAATACCTACAGACAATTATGCCTGCATTAGTAACAGTTGTTTCAGGACAAAAAAGTAATTGCTCATGTAAGCTAAAGAGTGAGATTCAACAAGGCATAAAACAAGTTCTGCTGCTAAGAATTTAACTTGCAACTGATCACATTCAACTGTTCAAGATGACAAACCCCTTTACAGGGTGACCCAAAAAAATGTTAACACTCCGGGCACATAAGATATATTATAAGGACAGTAACACACAGGTCTAATCTTGATGTATAATGAAAGCTGAGTAAATAAGCTTTCATTTGCATTTTATTGCGTTCCAGTTGGTTATTTAGAACGGGAGATATGCTTCAGCAAACATGAGGAAGCAAAATCGGCTTGGTCCAATCCTCTCAGTATGAAAGTAAAGCTTTTAAAATGCACGAAGCAAGACGCAACATGATTAAGTCACACACACACACACACCCCAGTTAATCTCTTCTTTGTTCTTTTCAACGCATTCTTGTTTTACCTGAAGGATTCATTACGTGCAATTGATTTATGGTTAATTTCAGTGCAATTTACTTGTTTTATTTCAGTGCAATATTAGTTAATTTATTTAATTGGATAGACCAATTCAACAAAGAACATGAAATGTTTCAATTTCAATTTTAAAGACTGCTTTACTGACAGCTACCCATTGCACATGGAAAAAAGAGTATAGAACTTGAACTCATGACAAAATACCTGTGGGCGATTCCATGAAAATGTGACGGAGCAAAAAAACTGAAAATTACTCCGAAAGATTTATTTTTACCTTCATGTTGTGCAAAGCCTATGCAAAGGTTCAGGAAAAAATTATTACAACAATTGACTGTTGTTTACCATGATTTTTTAAAACTTTTCTTACTTCCAAAACGGTAACACGTGTTACGGAAGCAACACTTTTTGAAAATATTTCCTTATTGATTTTGATTTTAATTGATGCCACTTATAATTTTAATCCTACTTGTTAGGCCCTATTTAAAAATAGTAAACAACTAGATAAATTCATAACCACCACTCCACAATAAGCCATCAAAATGTCGTAACGCGTGTTACCGAACTCATATTTAGGCAAACGTGCCAAAACTTTATTTTTTATAGAGTAAGTTATCACTATTTATGGTTTATATGTTAGTTCCACTGTCAAAGTCACATTTAATTCTAATTTAGAAATTAAATAAATAATCTACGGCTAATAAATTATGGATGGACAAAGTGTAACGCGTGTTACCGTAACACGTGTTACCGACTATTTTGCAATTTACAAAATAGTGAGAACTTCAATTCTTGTTATTATTCTAGTATTATAAACCTTAGGAAGGTACTTGCTTACAGTAGTGACCAATTGATTGTAGGTTGGTTAGTTTTAATACACCAGCAAACCAAAGTTGGGAATTTTTTTAGTGCGTCATTTTTCGTAACGCGTGTTACCGATATTCGGAGCGGTCTCACGTTAACACGAGCTGATATTTCATATTGGCGTTAGCATGAGGATTTAGCCTTAAGTCTTGGGTATTACAATACAAAAGATGTATAAAACTTCATTCAAACTACTTTTACAGTTATAGAGGGGTGAATAAAGAATAGCGCCCTAAAATGAAACGCGTGTTACCGTGGAATCGCCCCTATATAATTTATGTGGAATATATTTATTTATGTCTTTTAAGCTTGAAAAGAATCGAAAGAATACGTGAAAAGAACAAAGAAGAGATTAACTGATGTGTGTGTGTGTGACTTAATTATGTTGCTTCTTGCTTCTTGCATTTTAAAAGCTTTACTTTCATACTGAGAGGATTGGACCATGTTTGCTGAAGCATATCTCCCGTTCTAAATAACCAATTGGAACGCAATAAAATGCAAATGAAAGCTTATTTACTCAGCTTTCATACTACATCAAGATTAGACCCGTGTGTTCCTGTCCTTTTAAGATATCTTATGTGCCCGGAGTGTTAACATTTTTTGGGTCACCCTGTACATTTGATGGGAAACATTTAGTTTATAAGTAAACAGCCAAGTGTCATCGTCATGACCACAAATAACAGAATATGAGCCGGCAAATTCTGTAAGTCCACAGGACGGATCCTCGTCTTCTGGTGATTCTGAGTATGACGATATTGGCTCAGATGATGCTTATTTTGGAATCCAATGTTGCTAGACAATTTGCATCGATTTTATAGATGGAAAAGGACCCTACCCAAATATTACACTTAATGTTTATACTTCTGACTACCACCCGCTGGAAGGTGCACAGCATCCTCCAGAGGGCTCCCTAGCTCTACCCATTATGCCTTGCATACTGCCTCCTTCGAAACTGGGTCTCGCCAGCCAGGTCATGTTTACATTTTCCTCTCCCGAGATTCTTTTTAGAATGAAATTTAGGCCTGCCACTAAGGTCAGGATAGTCTAATAATCTTTACCCTGGGTATGTTATTAGCCCGTGCAGTCACCCAGGTCCTTTTGGACGCCTTTTCCGGGTGATTTCGGGAGATAAAGCCGGCGGTTTTGTCTCCTGTTTTTTTCCCGCGATTAGGCCATGTGCAATCGCACGTGCGGTGGTTGCAGAATTCGGAAGTTTCAAATTCTGATACCCTCTCTTGACTTTCATCCCCTTTGTTACTCGCTCCTGTTGGAATAGTATGAGCATGTTGTTTACAATTTGAGAGTAACTTACACATCCCTCCGGGCCTCCTGGCTGTTTTGGTTTTTCAATTAGGGGTACGTAGGTGGCCGCCCGTTTCCACCACGGAAGGGGGTGGTCTTGGCCGGCCTTCATTCTTAGATCCCCCGTATCCTAAGGCGTTGGTTTCCAATGGGTGGAACGATGTTTACATCGTGGGTCTAATTATCACTCTGAGTTGCAATATAATCCGAGTTTGTCGGGGCAGCGGCGGGTGTCTTTATAATAGAAAATATTATATTATAATATACCGCTGTGAATCCCTCGGGCATTGTTTATTTATAAAAACAAGTCGAGGCATTCATAGGCATCTCTACGTTCATTTTGGGGTTATGTAACATCAATTTACCGTAGGGTTTTTACGTCAAATATGTCTGGCGTCAATTTTGATATGTATTCATCATTAGATATGACGCTGGTCTACGTCAAAGTTTGTTGATGTAGGTAAGCCTCTCACGTTGACAGAGCTGTCGAACGTGGGTTTTTACGTCAGAAAAATGACGCAGGGTGTATATGGTTCTTTTTTGACGTAGGCAATATAATATGTCAGAGATAACTTAGGTGCCTTATATGACGTAGGGGCTTCATTATGACGTTCATAGTACTTCATTAGGGGTTCAATAAGGTTTCGGAGTTGTTTATCTTGAATCGACAACGGTAAGACGGGTTTATTTTGCGGCTGCCCGAGCAAAATAAACCCGTCTTACCGTTGTCGATTCAAGATAAACAACGACGAAGACCTTGTTGAACCCCGTTCAACAACGACCAACCATATTTACATCATTCATATGTGAATAGCGTTTTGGAAAATTGATGAAAACAAGTAAAAAACGTGGTTTAATAGGCTTAATTTGACATTAAAAAAATAGCTGCTCTTTAAAAAACGGAACAAAATGTTTACGTTTTATTATCAATTAGACCCTTATTTGGACATCGTCCGTTCCCTGTAAATGGGCAAGGGAACTTCTGAATGGGATGGGTTACAAAAGGTAAACATTAGAGAAGACAAATTATTGCGCAAGTAATTGTGGAATTTAAAATATTTTGTAAATAGCATTTTATTCACACACCACCTTTAACATTTAGAGAAAAATTAAATCAATAATGCGTTTAATTTACATAACACATTTTGATATATGTTTACAGAATATTTGTATCAAATTAAACACACCCCTCCATTTCAATAGTGCTACGGTCCAAATAGATCTGAGGGATGTCATTTCACCGCGCGATGATACAAAATAGCGATTCTCTTGTGCTGGGTAGCGACCGTTTCGGCTAAAATTGTGGCTTTAGGAATGATCCGTGACATATGGCCCTCGCCAAAAATATTTTCCTCAGGGATATAGCTACATTTTGGTATATAAAGCTGTTTGCTAACTTTAAGGATCGCATGGCGAAATGCATTTATACACCGAAAAACGGACGAAAAAATGAACACATTTTGCGAACATTTGTTGTTTGTTTACAATTTTGCATCGATGCATGGTTTCCAAATAAGGTTCGCCATCCTATTAATTTGCGTATGAAGAGTGGGTTTATCTCAAATCAACAACGCTTTGTTACTGTACTTAAGGTATGGGGGAGTTGTTGAATACAGGATAACATGATATAGGTACTGACTTAGGCTCTTTCTTCCTGCTCTATTGCCACTTCGTCCAATGCCATTTCGTCCATTAACCAGCTCGTCCAATGTCATTTCGTCCAATGCCATTTCGTCCATTAGTCACTTGGTCCAATAACCACTTGGTGCAATAGCCACTTCGGTCAATGTCATTTCGTCCAATAGCCACTTCGTCCACTGTCACTTCGTCCAATAGCCACTTCGTCCAATAGCCATTTCGTCCATTCCCACTTCGTCCAATAGCCATTTCGGCCAGTACCATTTCGTCCAATGGCCATTTCGTCCATAGTCATATCGTCCATAGCCATTTTGTCCAATAACCATTTCGTCCAATAGTCATTTCGTCCAATAGCCATTTCGTCCAATAGCCAATTCGTCCAATAACCAATTCGTCCAATAACCATTTCGTCCAATAGCCATTTCGTCCAATAACCATTTCGTCCAATAGTCGTTTCTTCCAATAGCCATTTCGTCCAATAGCCAATTCGTCCAATAACCAATTCGTCCAATAACCATTTCGTCCAATAGCCATTTCGTCCAATAACCAATTCGTCCAATAACCAATTCGTCCAATAACCATTTCGTCCAATAACCATTTCGTCCAATAGCCATTTCGTCCAATAACCATTTCGTCCAATAGCCATTTCGTCCAATAACCATTTCGTCCAATAACCATTTCGTCCAATAGCCATTTCGTCCAATAGCCAATAAAACATGACGTGAGATAAATAATAATCATTACTAGTTACAAAAGAAGGACCTTTGAGTGGATGGACTACAGAAAATTACTATCAACTGATGTTCTTAAAAGTTATTGCTGCAGCGGTGAATGGTGACACCGGGCCCGAGTCAAGTACATTATGGTCACGCGTTATGAACTCGCCTCCCAATAGGGTAGTGCCGTTACATTTTTTAGTTTCATGCTGTCATATTCATCAAATATTTTTAAAACCACAAAAGCTATCTCAGCAAATTTGGTATCATTTAAAGCCCTAATAACAAGCTATCTTCCTGCAAAATAGCATTGGTATAGCTAATACAGAAGGGGAGATACATCTGTTTGAAGTTTGGGGACCAGAGGTGGTGCTGGAAAGGGTGCCGCCGGAAGGGGTGCCGCCTGTACAAACTCAATGGGGATACTCCCATACTTTGTCCTTTTTAAAATAACTAGTCATCCCCTAATGTTACAAACACCATTCTGGTCCCATTTTAAAGGATATTTAGTAGTATTTAAGTATGTGGTTCAACAGACTTGTCACTATTTGTAACAACTAATTAATTATGGATAAGACCATGATCATCAGCTTTCTTCCTATTCGCTACACAGTCAACATGTATAATCAGCCTCAATTTACCGGATTTACCCGAAATATTAACCGCCCAAGTTTAATCATCGAACCCAACATATTAACCGCCCAGGTTTACTCATCTGGCGGGTGCCCGCCTGTTTTATACAAACTGTGACGTCTTGTTTAGAGAACAATAAACACATTTGTAACACTGTTGATACGCCTAGAGGTCGTTTTACAAATATTATGCACAATCTTAAAGATTTTAGCCCTAGTAAAAATAAGATCATTCGGGTTACTGATTTCGGTTTCATTTGGATAAAAAAAAAATCAAATTTTATTTACTATTTGCTATAAAGTACAATAATTTAATTTAAAAGTAATTCGTAGGCCTTTTCAATTTGTCAAATGTATCAAACTACGCCAGAAAATAGTCCCTCGTACAGTGCTTTAAATAATAACATGTTCAGGGGCCCTTAGCAGGCCCGAACCCCGCGCCTCATGCTTCATCTGGTTTCGGTCATATTTCGCTTTCGTCATTATTTTCAATCAGCATCACCCCGGGGTTTACCCTGGATCCATTGGCTTTATGGGGGCTTTGCCCTCTTACATACAACAACCCCTATGTAGAGTCGGATTACTTTTTTAATCATACAATTTTTTAACTACATACATACATGCCAGGGTGAACTAAGACACAATTACGGCAAGAGGGCATTGAAACCTTCACCCCTTCACAGTTTGATAAATGCGGATGCAAGCTCCCTCAGCCCGGGCCCTAATTAACGTGAATTCAGGTTGAAAAAGAAACCCTTAAAGTTCTCGGAAATATTGGTGATTGATACCCTTAGCACGGGCCGACCTTATTCCGCGTTTTGGTTCACACGGATGATTACAACATTTAATATGTGACTGACCGCCCCCCCCCCCCCCCCCCCCCCCCCCCCCCCCTCTAGCTCTGGATTTTGGACATTAACACCAACATTACAAATTAAAAGCTGGCTTTGAATGATAAAATAAAGCAGAGAAATTACGATTTTGTTTTGGGAGAGACTGAAAGTTTGTATATTTTAGTGCCTCCCTCCAATTAGGGCTTCAAAGGGCTTCAAAACCTTATGTAAGCATTTGGATTGTGTAACAACTGGTATGAGCTGCGCTGATCTGATCTCGTGTACCGGTACGATCACGATGCCTGATCTCATTGTAAAGATGTTTTTTTGTTTCATATTTGCTTCTTATTGTTATTTACTGTTTGCTTCTGATTGTTTGTTATTTGTTGGTTGCTTCTTGTTGTTTGGACGAAATGGCTATTGGACGAAATAGTTATTGGACGAAATGGTTATTGGACGAAATGGGTATTGGACGAAATGGTTATTGGACAAAATGGGTATTGGACGAAATGGTTATTGGACGAATTGGTTATTGGACGAAATGGTTATTGGACGAAATGGTTATTGGACAAAATGGCTGTTGGACGAATTGGTTATTGGACGAAATGGCTATTGGACGAAATGGCTATTGGACGAAATGGCTATTAGACGAAATGGCTATTGGACGAAATGGCTATGGACGAAATGGCCATTGGACAAAATGAGTATGGACGAAATGGTTATTGGACGAAATGGGTATTGGACGAAGTGGGAATGGACGAAGTGGTTATTGGACAAAATGGCTATGGACGAAATGGCCATTGGACAAAATGGGTATGGACGAAATGGGTATGGACCAAGTGGCTATTGGACCAAGTGGCTATTGGACCAATTGGCTATTGGACCAATTGGCTATTATACCAAGTGGCTATTGGACCAAGTGGATACTGGACGAAGTGGGAATGGACCAACTGGCATTGGACGAAATGGCTATGGACGAAATGGCTAATGGACGAACTGGCATTGGACGAAATGGCAATGGGCCGTATTGGCCTTCTTCCTTATACAGGTGTTACAGTGAAGAGTTGTAAGTCTCGATATCGGGTGTGGCTTTAGGTCTCCCCTGCTATCTAAGTCCCTATATTTATTTTTGGTTATTCAAATTCACTCAGGGTTTTCATAACAATTGGGGGAAGCGTGTCCAGCGTGCAATAGACGTACTGCCGTGGGTGTTCTCAGGTGGTACCTCAGTGTTCATCCGCTGCTGGTTCCGGTTCTCGCTGATTGACCAGCGAACTAAGTTATGCCAGGTGGAAGGTAGGAAGTTCTTTTCCTTTTCTTGATTGAGCGACATTAAAATACATATCTGTAGATTAGTATCGTTCGTCGTTTTGCCGGCAATAGTGTTAATACACTATTTATTTGACTTAGGTCTCTGTGTATTTCTTGACCTTGAGTGTAGTCCTACTTATATAGGTCTCCTTTGGGTATATTATCTAACACGGCTTCGCCGCTCAGATAGAGGGTAAGGCTAGTCCCAGTGGGACTTCAGTGTTATAGGCCTAATATATAGGTAGCTTATATAGGTCTCCCTTAGGTATATTATCTAGCACGGCCTCGCCGCTCAGTCCGAGGGTAGGGCTAGTCCCGGTGGGACTTTAGTGTTATAGGCCAATCATATAGGTTTGTTGTATATGCGTGTATTATTGAACATGGTAAAAGTTCTAGGTGCCGACATTAGCTGTGCTATACCTACTAGTATCGGTATGGCAGGTAGGACCTTGCTCCTGAACGATGGCGGCGCCGCTCAGCCCGTGGTATAGCCGCAGGGGATGACAGCGACGTTTGCTATTGGTCACCCGGTGTTTACGAACGCTGCCGGCAGGTACTGATAGTCCCGGGGATTCCAATCAGTCCCCTCGCATGTTCATGCTCTCTTCACACTTTTCGCGCGGCTATTGGTATTAAATGCCATAAAACGAAACAATAGTTATCAGGAAAGTGTTAAACAAGGGGTTTGAATAGACAACATCGGGGCAGAGTATCCACACAGTGTGATGGTGTTTCTGCTAAAGGTGCGGGATCTGTGCGGCCGATTAACCTGATACTGACTTGCATGCACGATCCTCCGATAGTGTTGGCCTGCATTCAGCAGGGTCTATAATTAATCCTTTACGGGAGCCCCTGGTAAGGGGCAGCCGCGAGGGCTGGATACTTTCCACCGCAGCTGTGTCTTCAGATACGGCTGCAGAAATAAACTAATATCTCTCCTGGCAGCACCGATGGGTGCAGCTTTAGGATTAGGTAACGCTCCCGTCTCAGCGGTACTCGCAGTACTATCTTTGACGACGAAGGGACCTTTTTCCCCACGGCAGCTAGGGGAAAGTAGCTGGCGCTGTTTCAATGAACAGCGAGTAAGACCTAGCTCATGAACACTAGCGGCGCTGTCCAACCTGTGGTTTTGCCACAGACAGCGAAGCATGGTGATGTTCCACCAGCGTTTTAAACGTGGAGGGGCAGGCGTTGATACTTCGGGTGGGACCTACCGGTCCCATTGCCCTCATATACCGCAACCACTGAATGGACGCCCTGGTTTAGGGTTTACCACGTGTGGTCCTGGTTCCGGAGCTAACTGACTAGCATCCTAAGTGTGCCAGGGGGACAAGTACCAACATTAGTAGTAGGATCATTCCCTGTCTGCCATGACATACCTTTAGTTACAGTTATGTCTACAGATAGGCCCATGGAACCCGTCACAGGTACTCTTACTACGACGGTAGTACAGGGGAATTGGGTCCTGCGAACGTGTCTGGTACTGTCCCAGCGGGATCTGCGATGGATCAGAGTGTCAAACTCGCTCCTTAGCAGGTCAGGCGACGTTGATACCGAGACAGTCACACTATGTTGTGACTATACTTCATCATTCTAAGGTGAAGTAGGATTATGATGTCGGTGTGTATCCCGGTAATAAAACTGGGACACTGCCGGACACCAGTATCTCGGTGAATGGACATCGGTAGTGTCAGATAGACTTGTAATGTCTGGCGCGAAGGTTCATTCAACTTCGTAAATGGGCATGTTCTATCCTATCCTATCGCAGCGCCTGGTGGCGTGGCGGCAGGGCCTGGAGGCCGACTCTTGGACGGTGTCTTACACACTGTTCCCTGGTAGGTCGGTTTTTGAACTGGTTTCGTGACCTTGTCGCGTTCCGTCCGTGGTGGTGATACTTATCTCCTTTTTACCGGGGCGTCCCTGTCTATAGGGATGTCTCCACGTAAGCCTATGGTTCTGGAGCTATTCACGTTGGCACTTGAACATACCGGTGAGATAAGTACTGTCCTTGGTTGTGTATCTATATCCCTGTTTATGACATGGGTTTATGTCTACAGGTAGATCCAAGGAACCCGTCAAAAGCGCCTTGGGCCTTCTCCATGACGGCAGTACGGGGGACTTGATACCAGTGAACGTTGGAGCGGTACAGTCGTCGCTTAACCCATGTTCACACCAATCCTTTTATGGATTCAACCTGGCGGTCTCTGCCACTCACCTCCCGCCTACGGCACTCATAACATGTTATGGGGGCCAGGCGGAGGACTAGGCCCCTCGGAGGCAAGTACTTACGGGAACGCCAATACTCCAGGGGCCGTTAGATTACATTGTACGTAACTCGTTTTTTGTCTTGCGATTTTTCGCAAGTCAGCGTATCGGGATCTCTTACGCTTGGAGTAGCCTCACGTGGGTATCCCATGCACGAGAGTTTCAGTGGCAGGCATTGCAGACTTTCACATCCTCTTCGGATTGGAAGGACCTCCGAGCTATTATGTGCACGTTGGCACATGTGAAAGTATGAGGTTTGGCGTCCGCATGTGTCCCTACATATACTTAGCTCGTTCACCAATAGGTGTAACGATGATAGGAGCGGTTCGTCCTCTAGTATCTCTGTGTCCTCTTGGCATTTAGACAACCTTGGTGAGCTGACAGCCTCAGTCTGTCAGTCTAGCTTATCGGAAAACCTCGTCGTCGCTCTAACACGATCGGCGGAGGTGTTTATCCCAGCGACGGTTTGTCGTCAGGATGTCCTCGTTCAGCTCTTAAATCATTCTAGTGTGATTTTACTGACATTTGACCCGATTTGCCTACATTCACGGTCAGTCGTTGTGGCCCCTATCAGACGGGGTCACCGGTGCGATACCCGTTGGGGCCTAAGTGTCTTCGACTATTTCTTGTCCTAATACAGACTGCCAGTTAGGAATGAATTTTATCATTCCAGGCGTCAGGTAGGGCGCCCATGTGACGGCCATACCTAGGCGGTTCTTTAGGCGAGCTATAGTCTCTATGGTCTTGACTCATAGTCTCTGGTTGATCCCTGGTCCAGCTTAGGTCAAAGGCCAACCAGGACCTAAACGAGACTTAGTCAATGTCCATTAAGGCGCTTAGGCCTCTTTTGGCCTATCGCACTTATGTCTCTGGGTCTCTTGTCAAGACGGCTTTTGGGTAAGCCGTGTATTTAAACTTCTGACCTCCGGTATTGTTGTTTAATTGGAGATTTACCCTCGCTCCTCCGCCTGTACTATGTGCCAGTCTGGATGGAATCCAATGATGCAAATTGTCTAGCAACATTGGATTCCAAAATAAGCATCATCTGAGCCAATATGTATAAAACTTAATGTTTTACATATTGGCGATGATGGTGATTGCTTATTTTGTCCAATGTTGCTTCCCGGGCCCAGCCCACCCCACAGCGAGGGTGCATTCTCGTTTTGGCGAGATATGGGTTCGAAATATTGGGGTAGTATTGTGTTACATATATGTGCTGGTCACCCCGCCCGTGGTTGAGCTGCTCATTTTTTCATCCTGAGCACAAACTGTTATAAGTCAATGTTTGATGTTTTCAGTTTAGGTCATGTTTAGCACGTAACCCTTACCGCACTTACTCAGATGCGCACTGGGTGTAGGGGCAAAACGGAAACGACACAAGCATGCCCAACGACTACGAGAAACAGAATTGCGAATATTGGAGGTCAACATACGGGGACTTCGGTCAAACATCGGAGAGCTTGCCAAACTCTGCTCAATAAAAAAGCCATCCATTGTCATTGTTGTTATGACCTTCCTTGATGATACTGTGCCTGACGGCGCTGAGTGCATTGCTATTCCTGGATACTCCATATGCTGTCGCAGGGATAGAGAGGCAACCACTGGCGGCGGCATTGCTGTCTACTGTTTAGAAGGGATTGCCATACATCACGACCCAGGGCAAAATCCAAAAGACTAGAAACTCATCTGGTTCACAGTAGCTCTTAAATCTCAAAAGTTACTGATTGCTGCTGTTTATAGATCTCCTCGTGATAACAGTGATGTCATCGACTACCTGGAATCCAACACTCTTCAAAAAATGAGCACACTTGGAGCTAATTCAGTCATACTTGTCGGTGACTTCAACGTCCACCATACAGACTGGCTAGGAAGTCGTACTACTGACGCAGCTGGACGCCGCACACTACAATTAGCTAACTCTATGGGATTACAACAGATCGTCAAAGAACCCACTCGATTGGATCAAATCTTGGACCTTGTCATGACTGACCTGGCTGCAACTTCAACCACTTCTGCTAGACTAGGTACTCCAGACCACAACCCTGTGTTATTGTTCTTAGACGTGCCAGTATACAGGGACAAACCACACAGGAGGAAAGTCTGGAGATATGACAAGGCTGATTACTGGGGAATGAGAGGTCACCTTGCTTCCACAAACTGGTCAAGTGTATTCCAGAAAAAAAGATCCTGAAACTGCTTGCTCCAACATCACTGATATTATAATCGATGCTATGCACTTGTTTATACCTAGTAAAACAGTTACAAAGAGGACTGGAGACAAGGTTTGGTTCAACGCCAAATGCCGTAAAGAATCTAGAAAGATGCGCCGCCTCTTTAAGAAAGCCAAAAAAGACCAAACTGAAGCCAGCAAGGCAAAGTTCGCTGAAGCTAGACATTCCTACAACCAAGCAGAGAAGCAAGCCAGGCGAAGCTACAACACTAAACTGAGACAAGACCTAGCAGATAAATCGCTGAGCAGCAAGAAATGGTGGAGAATCATCAACACCCTGTCCGGGAGAATAGCTCGGTCCGAGATCCCAGTGATTGAACATCAAAATGTCACCCATATTACAGCAAGGGACAAGGCAGAAGCTTTTTGTAAGACCAGATAAAATGTAGACTCCAAGGTGCCGAAGACCAGGCCCCATATGTCCATCCTTCAACAACCAAATCCTTTGACAAAATAGTTTTTAAGCCCAAGGATGTTCAAAAACTATTACAACATCTCAATCCAGATAATGTTACTGGACCAGACATGATTCCTACCAAGGTACTCAAAGAATGCTGTGCTGAACTTGCCAGTCCACTCTGCAGGCTTTTGGATCTCTGCTTCACTCATGGTGTGTTTCCTAACCAATGGAAAACAGCATCTGTCACTCCAATCCACAAGAGAGGTTCCAAGGCTGACCCAACAAAGTACCGTCCTATCTCACTGCTAAGCAATATCAGCAAGATCATGGAAGCTGTCGTGCAAAAACAACTTCAACGCTTTCTTCTCAGCAATGATCTGATTTCCAGCAGACAGTTTGGATTTAGAGAAGGCCACAGTACAGCTGATCTCCTCAACATTTTGTCACAGCAATGGAACAACTCCCTAGACCAAAGTGATGAGGTTTGTGGCATTGCCCTTGACATAAAAGGAGCTTTCGACAAAGTATGGCACAATGGACTCTGCTCAAAACTGATGTCAAAGGGTGTTACCAGAAGACTGCTTTCATGTATACACAACTATTTATCCGATAGATCTATCAATGTCGTCATGTCGGGACAAGCTTCCAACACTGCACCCATAAATGGTTCTGTTCCACAAGGATCTATCCTTGGTCCACTACTGTTTTCTGTCTTCATTGATGACCTTGTGGATGTCTGTGACAACGAGCTCTATCTGTACGCTGACGATTCAACACTTTTTGCACCCATTAAGTCTTCAACCAGCTCCAATGCAGTAGCTGCTAGCCTTAGCAGTGATCTAAACAATATGAAAGCGCGGGCTGATAAATGGAAAGTGACCTTTGAGCCTACCAAGTGCAAGACCATGGTTATCTCTAGGAAGAGAACCCCATCCAAACTTGAACTCTACTTTGGTGACTGCAAGCTACCATCTGCAGACAAACTGGAAATCCTGGGTGTTACCATTGATAGCAAGCTGACTTGGTCCAAACACATCTCGGCTGTCTCAACCAGGGCTGGCCAGAAGTTCGGCGCTCTTCGCAAGGTTGCAAATAAATTGACGGCATTGGGCAGATCTACTGTGTAAAAATCACAAGTCCACAGCGTAATGGAGTATGCTTCTCTAGGCTGGTCTAGCGCTTCACCTACTATCCTAAGCCAGCTTGACAACATCCAAAGGAAGGCACTCAAGATCATTGGAGCTTATGACGCTACTGGTCTTTCACATCTCAACATCACAAGCCTACTTCACAGGCGACAGGTAGCAGCAGCCACAGTCTTGTACAAAATGCACACCAACCACTGCCCACAAGACTTTGCAGCATTGCTCCCCACACCATATGTTCATCGTCGTGCTACGCGTTCAAGTGTTGCAATGCCAGATCATGCCCTTTCACTGCCGCCTGCCAGAACTTGCTCCTTAGACAGAAGTTTCATCCATACTGCTGTACCACTGTGGAACAGTCTTCCAGACAATGTTGTTGGCAACATCCACGAGGAAGGACTACAATCTTTTAAGTGTCGTGTTAACAGACACTTTCTCTCCAACTCTTCAGAGTACGTTGGCTAAGCTCTCTCGATGTATCAATGACCTCCAGATATTTTTTCTTCTTCTTATAGGCCTATTTGATGTTATTCTCTATGTTTGGGTGTTTATCTTATTCCTGTCCCACGCCACTTTCATTGGCTTTTTTACTTGCCCAATTGTGTTTACTTGTATTTTTGATTATTTTCTGAGTTGCAGTGAACCAATTGATTGGTCCATCAGAGCTCTCTGTTGAGATTTACTCGTGTGATTTGTAATCACTCAGTTCATTAACTTTGTTAATGTCTGTTGGGCTATTGTTCACATTTGCTCTTTATATACAAAAAAAAAAGAGAAAAAAGAGGCAGTATGCAAGGCATTATGGGTAGAGCTAGGGAGCCCTCTGGAGGATGCTGTGCACCTTCCAGCGGGTGGTAGTCAGAAGTTTAAATATTAAGTGTAATATTTTGGTGGGTCCTTTTCCATCTATAAAATCGATGCAAATTGTCTAGCAACATTGGACAAAATAAGCAATCACCATCATCGCCAATATGTAAAACATTAAGTTTTATACATTCTGTGCATGAACATCACCGTTCAGAAAATAAGACATAACACTGAAATAGCCCAAATTGTTCAACATTTGATAACATCAACAAATGTTGATATAACTTGTATGACAGTAGTCATGCATTTAATTCAGCTAATAACTTGTTTAGAGATTTGCATCGTGAGCAAATCAATATTTTAATATGTCTAATTCTATGATATTAACTGTATATTAAACACCAAGTATATTAAACACTGTATATTAAACACCAAGAAAGCAGGGGGTCCTGATGGCATTTCGGCAAAATTAATACGAGAGTTTGCATATGAAATAAGTATTCCATTAACAAATATACTGAATTCCTCTTTCAGTGAAGGTGTTGTTCCAACACAATGGAAGCGAGCAATAGTGGTGCCGATCCCAAAGTCTAACCCGCCCACATGGAATCAGCTTCGCCCCGTCTCCTTGACGGACCATTTTGCTAAGGTGGCGGAGTCGTTCCTGATTGGGTGGCTTATGGATGATATTGAGGGTGAAATTGATGTCAATCAATTTGGCAATCGTAAAGGTCATTCTACGTCACACTATCTCGTCAAATTGCTGGACAACATCTTCATGCATGCTGATAAACTATCTAGCATATCCAGAATTGTCATTACAGATTTTAGTAAGGCATTTGATCGTGTCGATCATAATGTTGCCATTCCAAAACTCATTAAAATGGGGGCCAGACCAGCAATTATCCCGTGGATTTGCAGCTTCCTCTCCCAGCGATCCCAGTGTGTTAGGTATTTGGATAATATTTCTCCTTGGCTTGAGCTCCTTGGTGGTGTACCACAAGGTACACTCACAGGGCCGGCTACTTTTGTAGCGCAGGCAAACGACGCTGCTCTTTCTAGCGAACCAAATAAGATCGCGCTCAAGTACGTGGATGACTTGACCATTGTTGAGAATATCTTCCGTAATGCTAAATCCACTATTCAAGATAACCTCAGGGATTTTGATGAATGGGCTGACCTGAATAGAATGAATCTCAACCCCAAAAAATGTATGTACATGGATGTTTCATTTACTCGAAGTCCTTGTATGTTGGAACCACTGAGACTATCTGGTGAGGAGCTGCAAACCACAGATATTGTGAAGATTTTGGGTGTCAAGATATCTAAGGATCTTAAATGGGGGGTACATATTTCTGATGTCATCAAACGGGCCAGTGGGCGGTTGTTCATGTTGACTACGCTCAAAAGGTTTGGGTTACCAATTAAAGATCTTATAACCATATATATCGGTTTTATTCGACCTCTTACTGAATATGCTGTCCCTGCATGGCATTCTGGGCTTTCACAACAACAGCATGCTGCCCTTGAGAGAATACAAAAGCGTGCTTGCAGAATTATGTTAGGGAAAAATTATAAATCATATGTAGATGCTCTTGACCAGTGTCAGCTCACCAACCTTAGGTCTCGTCGTGAGCAAATCTGCCTCCAGTTCATGGACAAGCTTTTGAAGACTCCTGCATTCCGCAGCTGGGTGCCTAAGACAAGAGGGGAGGATAATGACAGGTCTTTGCGTAACTCTAACCTCCTATCAGTCCCCAAGGCGCGTACTGAGAGATATGCCAGAAGTCCCATCCCGTACATGGTCAGGTTGTGGAATGCAGAAGCTTCGAAAGTTTAAGGGTGTATGGTACATTGAGTGACTCTGTATAATTGTTGGCTGTTGCCTTTAACTGCTTGCCTTTTTATTTGTAATATATTTATTTGTATATCTAATTGCTGTCATTTGTATGTATTTAATTGTTTTTTATTGTAAGATTGTATGCAATTCAGCCTTTGGCTGCTATGTACATTTGTTTAATAAACCTTGAATAAATAACTGTAGTTCATGTGTTATGTGAATATGTTAAAATACCCCATATACTTTTAATATGATCAAATTTATCACTATGAATGTTTTTGGTTTTTGGTAGAAAGGAAAAACGGGATACCGTATTTGACTGGTTGAAACGTATGAGATGTGATATTTGCAGTATTACAAGAAGTTTATTGTTGTGAAAACGACCTCAAAGAGTGGGAAAATGAATGGGGAGGGGAAATTTCGGAAATGATGGCACCAATTAAGAGTAAGGGGTTCGTACACTCATAAATCAGAAGTGGGACATCACAAAGACAAAGCAACTTTTTAAAGACAATGAGGGAAGGTTATAAGCGGTGAAAATAGAAATAAATGATGAAATAATAAATGTATGGAATCCATATGCTCCAAACAATATTCAGGACCGAAAAAGTTACCTTGAATATCTAAAACAAACAATATTAAAATATGGTATTAACGGTTACAACTTACTGGGCGGGGATGTTAACACTGTCCTCGATCCAAAGAAATGACTTTAGACCAGAATGCGAAAACAAAATTAAAGAACTGTTCACATCTCTAGATCTTTTTTGGATATATGGCGTAAGAATAACGGAAAGGTTGTGGCTACTGGAAATTAAAGAACAGTTTATCAGAAAACTCTGAATATAATGATGGTATAAAAATGCTCATTGCAAAATTCTTGACCGAATATGGCGATATGTTAAGTAAACAACAATTGTCGGATTTGTGCAAAAACAAAACTAGAAAATATTCTATAGATTTTTCAAAGGGGAGCACAAACGAAAACAACTTACGGTTTAAGATGTTAGAAGGAAATCTACAAAAGGTGTACGATAAGATAGTAACAGAACTAAATAACACTGAATATTTACACGTATACGAAAATACTAAATTAGAATATGAGCTACTTTACCATCAACATATGCCAGGGCTAATTTTCAGAAGTTAAGGCTCGGTGGTCTCAAGAAGGAGAAAAATGTACCAAATATTTTATTTGAACCTTGAAAAAAGAAATGTTAATAAAAAGGTAATAACCAGCCTACTAAATAGCGAGGGTGAATGTGACAAACGATGATGACCTCATCAAAATGCAGGAGGATGTTTATGATTATCTGTACATAACAAAGAGTCCGACCCGTATAGATGATGTTAATGAATTTATGAAAAATATTAATGTACCGAATCTGAAGAAAATAAAATGAAATGTGAAGGTATGATCGACAATGAAGAATGTTTAACTGCACTTGAAAAATGTATAATAACAAAAGTCCGAGGTGTGATGGGCTTACTGCAGAATTTTACAAAGTTCATTGGTAATCGGTCGGTAAAATGATCGTAGAATCGTTTAACTAGGCATACGAAAAGGGGGAGCTTTCTTCATCCCACAAGCGTGGAATAATTACATTATACATGTATAGGCCTACCGGGTGGTTCAAAACAAAAAGTTAACCCAAGTTCAAAGTAATTTTTCAACCGCATTTAAAGTTTCAGAGAATTTGTGTTTATTTTGTCTAAATCAGCAGTAAGTTATGAAATTATCCTGAAAAGATGGCACATTTAGCTTGTTTGGTTCTTTAGATATGGTTCATTACAGAAAACATGTACAAAACTGACTTGTCCACGGAAGCATCATTTAGTTTTTATCTTCAACAAAACAGCATGCTCTAGTTTCAGAATTGAAAAGCCCGCCCTGACAAAGTATCCCAATCTCTATGCTTATGTGCCATTCACATTCAACAAAGAAACGTACGTATAGGTAGGTAATGTTAAGCACCAGGCCGATGTTTCAGATGTCTCCTTTTTTCTTTTCTCCTATTTCGTCCTGTATCAAAAATTGTTGAAAAAGTTGTAGCACATCGTCTTGCTGCTCATTTATGTCTAAACAACTTATATGAACAACATCAATCAGCATACAGAAAATATCATGGTACAGAGACCGCTCTTCTTAAAGTACACAATGACATTTTACGTGAATTGGATGGTAAACGTGGCATTTTTCTCATTCTTCTCGACCTCTCTGCCACCTTCGACACCATTGACCATGATATTCTGTTCAGGCGTCTTGAGTCAATTGGTGTCAAGGATTCAGCTCTGAGATGGTTTCAGTCCTACCTCAAAAACAGAACTCAAGCAGTAAACATAAATGGAACTATTTCTACACATGTTCCGCTAAAATATGGCGTTCCTCAAGGATCTGTGCTTGGACCTATACTATTCACCATCTATTCCTCTCCCATTGCTAGCATTGCTCGCAAACACGGATTAGATGTTCATTCTTACGCGGACGATACACAATTATATGTGCCTTTTAATTTAAATGATCGTAATGATGAAATGTCGGCCCGTCAACGCGCTGAAGCTTGTATTTTAGAAATCAAGTCGTGGATGTCTGTAAACAAGCTGAAATTGAATGATGATAAGACGGAGTTTTTAATTATGACCTCCAGATTCAATCAACGTAAAATAAGTGATCATCATATCAATATCGACACTTCTTCTGTTCTTGCTTCAAAATCTGCTCGGAACTTAGGAATTGTGTTTGATAATAATCTATGTATGGATGTTCAAGTTCGACGGATATGACAATCAGTGTATTATCATATACGGAATGTCAATAGTATAAGGAAAATGTTAACTTTTGAAACCGCAGCTACTATCGTCCATGCTCTTTTAACTTCTCGTATTGACAATGGCAATTCTCTTCTTTTTGGCATCACTGATCACTTACTTCACAAACTACAACTTGCTCAAAATGCAGCTGCTCGCGCTCTCACAAAGACAAGGAAATTCGATCATATCACTCCAATATTGAAAGATCTCCACTGGCTTCCTGTTCGCGAAAGGATTCATTTTAAACTTCTTCTTTTAAGTTGGAAAGCTTTGCATGGCACTTCACCAACATATATTGCTAATCTTCTTGTACCATATCATCCAAAACGCACTCTCCGGTCATCTGATAAACTTTTACTTGTTGTTCCACGGACTACTTCTTCATTTGGAGATCGCGCATTTTCGGTTGCTGCACCAACTCTCTGGAACTCACTACCTTATAATTTAAGATCCAGTGATTCACTTGACTCTTTTAAGAACTTGTTAAAAACAAGATTATTTGACTCAGTTTATAATTGATTTCTTTGTATATGCAAATCATCCTTGTTCATGTATTTTTCATGTTAATTTGTATTTTTGTTTTATATGTTTGCGCCTCGGAATAGTTTTACCTAGATTGACGGCGCATTATAAATGCCATTATTATTATTATTATTATTATTTTTACAATGTGTGACCAATCGTGTGTAGTCAACTGTGTGCATTGCATCTTACTATAACTCACCGTATGTTGTATGTGTGTATGTATGTATGTATGTATCCTGAAAAGACTTTCTCATTTTGCATTTTAAAGCCGTGAATATTTCACTGATACTATATAGATGATGACCTGACACGGGTTATAAGCTATAAATGGCCGAAAACCGTACATAATTGACCAAAATATGAGCAAAATGATGTCCAATTTAGGGCCAGCCCGGCTTTTGAGACTATTTCTACGGGCCATGTTTGGTTTTCTCTGCGTACACTGTGACCATGCAGTCGGCGCGTAGCACATAACGCGTCGCAGTGCGCCATACAAAATAAACGCGCACACGCACTACACCCACGCACCCCTACACACGCGGGCGGGTAAATATTGTAGAAATACGCTGCGCCACGCGGGGTTGGTTATGGTTTAGGCCTTGGGGTTGAGATAAGCCACGGGGCGGGGCGAAGACGGAGACGGGCGGGGACGGCAGGGCGGGGGGGGGGGGGGGGGGGCGGCAGCGGGTCAGGTAACGAAATAATGTGGTTTCTGATAAAACAAAACATGATATGGTGAATCTAAATTACGTAACATGGTGTCAGATGTGGGATTTGATACTGTGTGCGACACGCTGGCGGACAAATATTGGAGAAATACGCCGCGCTACGGGAGATGGTTAAGGTTAGGCCTTGCGGGCGGGGAACTTTAGGCCTTGGGTTGAGATATGCCACGGGCGGGGCGGGGGCGGTGACGAATGGGGGGTGTAATGATGATGAAATGTGATGCTAAATAGCGGGAGAGCCCTAGTCTTACTATAATTCACCGTATGTTGTGACTATGTATGTATGTATGTATATAAAAGGCTCTCTCAGTTTGCAACTAAACGCCGAGAACTTTGCACTGATAAACATGATAAAAGATGATTATAATGTGAGTGTTATAAGCTATAAATGGCTGAAAACCGTACAGAATTGACCGAGATATGAGCAAAAGCGGGAAATCAAAGGCCTTTTCAGCCCGGCTTTTGAGACTATTTCTACGGGCCATGTTTGTATCGGTTGGTATCGGTTGGTATCGTCATGTTTCTCTAGTTTCTTTATTATCATGGCGGATAATATTATCATTGCAGATAATATTACGGATACTAAGTTGAAGTCTAAAAAATCAAAAAGTCAGGCTAAATATTATGCTGTTGCAGCTGGCAGACAAGTCGGAGTTTTTACTCGATGGTCGGATGCCCAAGCGAGCACCAATAAATTTCATGGTGCATGTCACAAGGCCTTTGAATCTCGCAAAGATGCTGAGGACTTCCTACTATATCATTCAACGGATGTAAGGATCGATCAAGTTAGTGACAATGATTTGGTTAACACGAATTCTCCATCCAAAGTTGATCTGCCAACGAAAGTATGTGACACTTCTACTAGCGGGCAAGCTAGCAACATCAGACCTACTTCATCCATCTCATCGACTGTTGCAGACCTTCAGCAAAAAACAGATAACAACTGCTGCAGTGTGTGCAAAAATGCAGCCCATAAATACATGATCCGTTGCAGTAGTTGCTCGTCAAAATTACATTATGAATGTACAAACCTGCCAGCTTATCATCTGACAATTTTGCGTCATTCCAATAGGAGATTTACTTGCAGTAATTGTCATACACCGGATCGAGATATATTGGAACATTTGCTATCAGTCTCTCACACTAAGTCTTCGGCTACAGCTTCAATCGAATGTCAAACTGACGATGTTGCTATCGCTTCAGTAACATCTCAGGACAATACGGACATACCTAAAACGGATTCACCAATTGATAAACCAAATGCTGTCACTTCAACTTCATGCCAAACAGAAAGAATAACCACTTCCTCCACTTCAACACAAGCAAAAATGACAGACAACGCAACGCAGGAGACGAGTCATAATACGTGTCTTGAAGCAATCAGACTGTTAGAACAATCAGTAATAGAAAGGTTATGCGGGGTAGTAAAAGAGAACTACGACCTCAAATCGAACTTTCTCACGAAGGAAGTAGAACAATTGGCCAAAACAAATGAAACCTTGATAAAAGAAAATCAAGAACTCAAATGTCAGTTAAACAACGAGCAAAAACAGCGGGAGAAACAGCCGGTTCACCAAATGCGTATGGACATTGAAAGAGCCATAAAAATCAGACAGCAAGACTGTCACTCTGATATGGCAAAACTGCGCGAAGGCCTGGATTTATGTAAGGCGAAATGTGAACATTACAACTCCACCATTCAACTGAAAGAGCGTCAGTTAACAACTTCACAAAATCAACTTGCGGCTGCTAACCAACAACTCCTATCCACCAAAGACGAACTGTACGAAGCCAAACGTACACAGATAGCTATCGACACGTCCAGCTTCACGACAGTTGGAAAAATTTCTTCAACGACAAAGACAAACATTAATGGCACCTCGACCTCGACCAACACTGGCGGCATCTGCACCTCGACCAACACCGGCGGCATCTGCACCTCGACCAACACCAAGTCCATCTAGTAAACCCGGTAAGCAATCTTATGCCTCTGTCGTTCGAAAAAATCCTGACAACAACCGTGAAACCAGAGCCAGCTACTCTGCCGGTCGTGGAACTAGATATCGCGAAACTCCTGTTTCAGATGATCATGACAATCGTCGGCCACACATTCACAATGGTCGCCGATTTCGCGATGCAACGGAGGATCGCCAGCCTCAAACAGAAAATAGGAAACCCTCGGTTGTTATCATTGGTAACTCACATCTGTCCCCGGTGGATGCTCGTCGGTTATTGCCTCAGGCAACCGTCCAGATGCTAAAGGCCTTCACTATAAACGAAGCTGCCTCACAGCTTGAGCAACTAACTGGCGTCCCCGACTGCATAGTAATCCATGAAATAACAAATGATATAAGAAACAGTCAAAATCCACATGAATGTGCAAACCATCTCCGTTCAGTTATCGAACAGTATGCTGAGATATACACCCGCACCAAGTTTGTTATATCACTTGGATTGCCACGACTTGACAACACCAACCTAAACACTATGACGGGAGATTGTTAACGCACTCATCAAAGGTAATATTTCTATGTCTGCTAATAATATCTCCTTTTGTGATCACAGTAAACTTCTTAAAGAACGGTACACCTCATCATCATCTGCTGGCTTCAGATAGATACCATCTGTCCGATGAGGGTACACGGGTATTCGCAAGTAATCTAAGGTGCAAGATCGAAGTGATAATGAATCTTCGTTCTTCTAGAATTAATTATTCAAGATAATCTGTATTGTTACTCTGTTAGTTAACTATATATTAATCAATGGTTTATTCAAAATCTTCTCTAAGAATCGGTGCTTGGAATATCGACAGCCTCTTTTCAAAGATTGCCAATGTTCGTACCTCCAAACTGGAATCGATTCCAGTACATAACATGTTAACTAAGCTAGATATATTTTGCCTGACAGAAACTCACTGTGAGACCTCTGATATTATTCACTTGGATGGATATCATATCGTCCAAAATCATAGACCACGATCCAAAAGATCACCCCATGCATATGGAGGATTAGCAGTAGGTATCCGTCTTAATTTAATTAAGGGGGTTACATTTTTTAAACCTACACATTCTGAGTATATCTGGTTTAAGTTGTGTAAAAGATTTTTTGGTCTTCACAATGATATTTATATTTGTTATGTCTATATAAGTCCTGCAAACACTGGTTATAGCCAACGCAGAGATGATATTTTTTCATTAGTTGAAAAAGATATCACTAAATACTCTTCAAATGGTAGTTGTATTTTAATGGGGGATTTCAACGCAAGAACAGGTTTAGAACCAGATTTCATTTTGAATGATACAAGCTAATAATATTATATAGATGTGCACGATGATTACATAGTTGATGCTCCTCTTCTCAGAAGGAATTTAGATTTCAAAGCCCCTAACGCTCATGGCAAATTACTTCTGGAGATGTGTATAGGTAATCGTTTACGGATAATCAATGGACGTAAACTTGGTGACCTATGTGGTAACTTTACGTGTTTCAGCCATTATTATGCAGTTTGAATCTTCCGTCCTATACTTGCAATGCATTGGTAAAGACCTATTATTCTGCAACTTGTGTCACTGAAGTGAACTTGGCGACCAAGTTTATCCATTATTATGTTTTGAGAATCTTCCGTCCATTCATTTACACAGAGCTTTGAACTCGAGTTAATCAAGTATTGGACTGTTTTTTTAAATAAAAAAATCGGTCATCCGATTTTTTTACTGTATCGGACAGTTTGGAATAAGAGCTTTTGATTGGTTCAATGTTTTTGCTGGATTGACCCATACATTTGAAGGGTTTGAAACTGTAATTTTTAGTTAAAACTTTTCATAACTGACGCTGGATAAATAATTGACATATTTGTGTATTTTCTATAAAGAAACAAAATATAATGATTAATATATATTTTAACAAGACAATAGAATGATAATTTTGTTATTTTTGGATGGGAAACATGTTGAAAAACTATCTTCTTTACTAGTCAATTAGCCCCTACCGTCACTATAATATAACCCCCTATTTAACTCAATGGAACAATCCAAATTAACATCCTGAACTGAAAACAGTAAACAACAAACAAGATGGCCGACATCTGTGGTACATTTTGTGTGGAGCTGAGGTTCCATCAGAATTACTCATGAAAAGAGTAAATACAATAAACATGGACAAGGTAAATTAATGCAAACAGTGTGAAATACTCCTTGGCTAAAAATGTTGTACTTTTGGTCTTTTTATAGTGGGTTTAAAACTAGGAGAATTTATATCCTTTTTACTAGCTAGGCCGAAAAAGTAAAGCTTCTTATTTTTATTTCCGATTTTTGTGCTGGCCTTTATAAACCTAAATTCCCTCAATATTTCCATGATGTTTACACATTCCAATGAAAAAATCAAATAGCAATGATATATATTTTGATAGCATTTTTACAGTTTTCTTGTTGAAATTCCAGACGAAAATACACCCTAAATAAGCTTATTTCTCATGTGTGCAGGCCTAGGACTAGGCTCACGATTTACCATTCAAAATGAACCAGTGTCTTATTTATAGATGCATTAGCGTTACAGAACCAAATATTGCAATGTAACACAGATGCAAAACTGCAACAGTCACCCCACTTTGAATTTAAAAGAGAGCCCTAGGTGATCATATGATGCTAGCGTGACCTAGGCCTACATGGCCTAGCCTATACTACATTTTGACAAATGGATGGCTATCCTATTTCATATAAATAAACAAGCATAGATGTCCCATCTTTAATTAGAGTCAGATTCTCAAAACATAATAATGTAAATATTGGATTCCTTTTTTCGAGCAATACAGTGAAAATTGGTTTCGCCTTGAAAAAAAATCGGACTCGCCTGCGGCTCGTCCAATTTTTTTTTCAAGGCTTAACCAATTTTCACTGTATCGCCCTCAAGTCATCCAATATTGTACCACACATGGTCAGTGAACTTGGTCAATTTCGGTTACTGCCTCTTTAATACATTTAAAGCCTCACGAATCCACTAAAAGCATGTACTAATACGCCGATGTGTAGCGACTGCACGTGTAGCGTGCAGAAAATGTAGTCGAGACCGAGACCGAGACTAAAATCGACATCCGGGTCATGGTTATTTGTGATCAAAATGGCGAAGGGTTCCTTGCACGAAGCACACATCGTTTTGTGACGCGAAATGAAAACTAATTTCCAGGAATTAGGCCGACAGTTCTGCAACGCGAAGAAGCACCGATACAAGTGTGTCTATCTGTATAAATGGTGAAGTTCCTGGCCTAAAAAATGGCGATCGTCAAAGTTTTGTATAACTTGTAATGTAAGTCAATGTTTTCAATGTAAGCTTTACATGATAAACAACATGGTTTTTTTAATGTTGAAAACAGACGGCGAAATATGTCTTTTGAATTTATTGCTAACTGTAAAACTTGAACTTGTTACGTGTTTGGAATTTGTTTGGGAGCTTTGGTTCTGTCATTCTGTTAGTGTACCAGAAATGTTGGAACAGTTTGGAAAAAGTAGGCCTACAGACTATTACTTTTTTTAGTACAGACTACAGTGTTATTCATTTATCTGACAGGCTCAAGTCATTTCTCGAGTATCGAGTCAGATTCTCACTGCATAATAATGATAAAATCGGACGGATTTTTTCGCATGATACACAAATATATTGGTCTCGCTATGAGTTTTAAAAATATTGTGCTCGACTGCGTCTCGCACAATATTTTTTAAAACTCATAGCTCGACCAATATCTTTGTGTATCACGCTCAATCCATCCGATTTTATATCATTATTATGCAGTTCGAATCTTCCGTCCCATACTTGCAATGCATTGGTAAAGACCAATTATTCTGAACATTGTGTCACTGGAGTGAACTTGGTCGACCAAGTTCATGCGTGAACTTGGTCAGTTGGTTACCTGCATGAATACACTGTAAGCGTGTATTAATATGCCAATTGTATTCGAGCAGTCACAAAATGCAGTAGACTAATTTTTTTTAATTTTTTCTTTTTACATTTTTGAAATATTTTGAATTTTTTTTAGAAATTTTGTGAGAAATTTTTGGAAATTTAAAATCAAAAAAATCAAAAAAAATAAATCAAAAAAAATAAAAATAAAAATAAAATCAAAAAAAATGTTATTGATATTTTTACAATAATATGGTGCATTTTTTTTTTTTTTAATTTTTTTTTTTTAATTTTTTTAATTTTAATTTTTTTTGTTTGTTGTTAAGTCAGATTCTCACTGCATAATAATGATAACATTGGATGGATTTTTTCGCATGATACACAAATATATTGGTCTCGCTATGAGTTTTAAAAATATTGTGCTCGACTGCGTCTCGCACAATATTTTTTAAAACTCATAGCTCGACCAATATCATTGTGTATCACGCTCAATCCATCCAATTTTATATCTTAGGGGAACTCCAAGTTTGATTGATTATATGCTCTGTGATTGCGATTTATTTAATGATGTTGAGTTCTTTAAGGTTCATAATTTAGTACCATTCTCCATTCACTGTATGATATCGTGTATATTACAAACAAGCTGGTGTAAATATGATGTAAATAATGTAATTTCAAATGACTCACAATTGAATGACATGCCTAATCAATTCTCTTGGTCTGATAATAGTTCAGAGTCATGGAAATTGGCGATTACCCGTGATAACATTAAGTCTGATATTAAATCATTCCTCTCCCATGCCGAGGAATCTGACGTTTCCGATATCTGTCTTGATAAATGTTATAACATGATGGATACTATTTGTAAAACAGCTGGTTTAAAAAAGAAAAATGTGAATCTTCATCGTCGCCGTAAACCAGCCAAGAAAAAGTGGCCAAGAATTTTTTTTTGTTGTTGTTGTTAAGTCAGATTCTCACTGCATAATAATGATAACATTGGATGGATTTTTTCGCATGATACACAAATATATTGGTCTCGCTATGAGTTTTAAAAATATTGTGCTCGACTGCGTCTCGCACAATATTTTTTAAAACTCATAGCTCGACCAATATCATTGTGTATCACGCTCAATCCATCCAATTTTATATCTTAGGGGAACTCCAAGTTTGATTGATTATATGCTCTGTGATTGCGATTTATTTAATGATGTTGAGTTCTTTAAGGTTCATAATTTAGTACCATTCTCCATTCACTGTATGATATCGTGTATATTACAAACAAGCTGGTGTAAATATGATGTAAATAATGTAATTTCAAATGACTCACAATTGAATGACATGCCTAATCAATTCTCTTGGTCTGATAATAGTTCAGAGTCATGGAAATTGGCGATTACCCGTGATAACATTAAGTCTGATATTAAATCATTCCTCTCCCATGCCGAGGAATCTGACGTTTCCGATATCTGTCTTGATAAATGTTATAACATGATGGATACTATTTGTAAAACAGCTGGTTTAAAAAAGAAAAATGTGAATCTTCATCGTCGCCGTAAACCAGCCAAGAAAAAGTGGCCAAGAATTTTTTTTTTTTGTTGTTGTTAAGTCAGATTCTCACTGCATAATAATGATAACATTGGATGGATTTTTTCGCATGATACACAAATATATTGGTCTCGCTATGAGTTTTAAAAATATTGTGCTCGACTGCGTCTCGCACAATATTTTTTAAAACTCATAGCTCGACCAATATCATTGTGTATCACGCTCAATCCATCCAATTTTATATCTTAGGGGAACTCCAAGTTTGATTGATTATATGCTCTGTGATTGCGATTTATTTAATGATGTTGAGTTCTTTAAGGTTCATAATTTAGTACCATTCTCCATTCACTGTATGATATCGTGTATATTACAAACAAGCTGGTGTAAATATGATGTAAATAATGTAATTTCAAATGACTCACAATTGAATGACATGCCTAATCAATTCTCTTGGTCTGATAATAGTTCAGAGTCATGGAAATTGGCGATTACCCGTGATAACATTAAGTCTGATATTAAATCATTCCTCTCCCATGCCGAGGAATCTGACGTTTCCGATATCTGTCTTGATAAATGTTATAACATGATGGATACTATTTGTAAAACAGCTGGTTTAAAAAAGAAAAATGTGAATCTTCATCGTCGCCGTAAACCAGCCAAGAAAAAGTGGTATGACGTTGACTGTAGAATCTTATATCGTCAGCTTAAATCCTTATCTAGATGTATAAGACAGCAGCCTCATAATATATCATTAGTTCACGTTTACCGTTTACAACGTTAAAAATATACCAAACTATTGAATAATAAGAAATCCATTTTTAGATCTAAAATTTTTCAGAAGTTAGACAAAATGGAAGATGAGGATCCTAAAGCGTTTTGGAAAGTTTATGATGAACTGTGTTCAATCAAAAAGTCTGTTCAAAACCCTATCTCACCAAAACAATGGTGGGAACACTTTATGACTTTAATGAACAGAAATATTCCACATGTCGATGTTAATTTTGATAAGTTCGTTAAAAGCTTTGTTCAGGACTTGAATAGGTTTGATGCAAATGGTCTTGATCATTCCATTACAGTTTCCGAAGTAATGAACGCGACACGCAGACTTAAAAAGGGCAAATCACCTGGTTTAGATGGTATCAGATCGGAAATGCTGAAGGATGGTATATCGGTTCTCGCTCAACCATTAACTAGTTTATTTAACTTCTATATACTAATTTTCGGTCCCTCGCCTGATTAGATAGTTCAATAATAATTTTACACTCGCGTCCCTCTTCAACTGAAAAAGCGTGGTAATTGCGCCTCTAATACACGAGCTAATTAGATAGTTCAATGCCAGTATTTTCCCGTTTTCAGACATGCGCAGAAAGGATCACAGATGATAATCCGAAATGTTGAATTTCTTTTACTTGGGTAGCTACTGTTCGGGCAAAAATTGCGGTTTTCGGAGTGAGTGATGACATATGGTCTTCACCCAAAATATTTTCATCAGGGATATAGCTACATTTCTGTATATGCGGCCGTTTGTTATTCTTAAAGATCGCATGAGTACAAGCATTTATACGGGACTATTACGTCCGACAAATACAAATATTTTACGACATTTTCTAAATGTAAACAAAAACTCTTACACAGATCTTAAAGTGACACTGTCACGTTAGTAACATAGATGAACGCGTAGTTTACTAACGATAGAGAAACTGGCGGTACCATACCAACCGTTTCTATGTTGACGGCTGCCCGACCGCGTTTAACCATGGCGCGCGCGATTCGGCACACACGTAATGACGCAGACAAAGTGTGTACGCGTTTGTGGCGCAAACTGCACATTGTAACGGGGCAGGGTGAAAGCAGGCTGCAGTCCATACACTCTTAGAAAAAGGGTGTTTCATGGGGTTCTTGACTGTCCTATATGGAACCCTTAATATCACCTTAAAAGGTTCCAAAAAGAACCATTTTAAGGTTCAAAATTGGCAAAAAAATGGGCAAAATGGGTCTTTAGAACCTCTAAAGGTTGTTCTCTACGAAACCTTTTTTGGGTCCTTTAAAATCAAAGAACCTTTAAACCCTTAGGGTTCCACGGGACAGCCAAGAACCCCTGAAGCACCCTTTTTTCTAATAGCGTACCCTAAAGCCACCTCCCCGTACTTCCCTTACTTGATAATCTGGATATAAGGGCACATGGGGCATCTGGATAAACGGAACGCGTGGTATATTATCATGATTATTATAGAGTGTCTGGATTAATAAGGGCACCCGTGGTATCTGGATTGGGTTCACTATAAAACGCAGAGAGTCTCAAATTACCTGGATATACTATATGCGCAGGTGGGCCACCTGTGATAACTGGATTTTAAGGGTGTATCAGGTAGTATCTCGGGAGGCCTTTACAAATGGACTACATACTATACGTTAAGGCCCCACGTGCCTATTGGAGCAATAATGTATTTAATGTAAATAGGCCAAACAAAACCCGGAAGGAACACATAGTGCTCAAGTTACAAGCATGGAATGGTACAAGTGATCTTGATGATAGACTTCGCCGACCATAAAACTAAACGACCGACTATAAAAAATATGGAACACACTATATATAACGCTCAGAACGTAGGCCTACTGAATTACTTGGATACAGTATGTGCACATGGGCAGTGGCGACACCAGCACCAAAATGTTAAAGGAGGAAAACGGGGTGGCGGGCTATATAAGAATCGGGGGAGACATTTTAAAGCTAATTTTAAGTACATAACTTTCAGTTTTGACATTCAAATTCAACTTTTTTTTTATTATTTGGGGTACAAAATAGGTCGAGACATGCGCTGACAGGAGGTAATAACTGGGTCACGACTGGGCACCCCCCCCCCCCCCCATCCCCTCCACCGTTAGTGCCACCTATGCACCTGATGGGGTAGGTCTACCTGCTGGATTAAAGGTCACATGGGGTACCCACCCATGCGTTCTATAATTATATTAAGGCAATCCAGATACTCTGAATAACCATTCAGGTGTCCTTATTAATCCACGTAGGTCCCAATAGCCGCATACACAGTTATCACGGGTACCCTTAATATTCGATTCAAGATAAACTACATAGTCCAGGGAGGTCCTATTGGATCACTAATACACAATCTTGATTATGGTGATACATGAATATTCAAGGTACCATGTGTTATACATACATGGCGTACATGGATTTCTTAAGGGCACATGGTATATATGGATTATTAAGGGTACTTTGGTACCAATGTCAGTATTAAGAGCACCTAGGATACATGGAGTAACAACGACATACTCTTGCTATATATTTTACAATACCCGCATCTTACGTTTTGATATGACTAACCCACCCGCTATAGCTTCGGCACATATACCTGCGATTTCATTATTAAATGGATAAATACGGGCACATTGGTATGGATATAACGCCGACGCATGCGCTACCTGGGTTATTAAGGCCATCTGTGAGGGGAACCGGTGTATTAAGAACACGTTGAGTAGGCTACTTGGATTAGGAACATATACATGGGTATCTGTATTATTTAAGAGCACATTTGGCCTAGGCTCATGGTGTATTAAGGGCACCATGTCACTTACATTATATCAAGGGCACTTTAGGTACCTGAATTATTTAAGGACATACTCTTGATATATATATAAACATTTATAACGCTTTGATATTACTCACCTCTGCCTATAATGTGATATGACTATATAATTACTGTCCGCTATCTTCGGCACCCGCGTTTAATTTGATAAAGTAAGGGCACCTGGGTATCTCGATATAACGGCACACTGCAGTACCTTGATTATGTGGTATCCGGTGCATTATTAAGGGCACCTGTGGTAACTGGATTAGGGGTAGGGCTTAGGCCTATGGGGTCCCTGGATATAATGGGTGAGGCCTACCTAGATTAAGGCACATGTATACCTGGATTATCAAAAGCACCTGCGATATTCGGATTATTTAGGGCCCGTCTGGATTATGTATACATGTCGGACATGTTCTTGATATTGTATCAAATTTTCTTACGCTTTGTTTACTTATTCCCCGTGAAATCTTCTAGCGGGTCCCGCGCGAAGCGCGGGTGCCCGCTAGTATTTATAAAAAATGGTCATTTTCCTTCAGCTTGGAGGCTCAGTACTCTCACAGTTATCCACAAAAAAGGAGACAAAAATACTCCAAAACATTATAGAGGTATTGCTGTGTCAAGTATATTATGTAAATTATTTTGTCTTGTCTTATATGATCGCCTTAGTATGTTTGTGGATAAAAACAATATCATCCCTCCAAATCAAATAGGTTTTAGGAAAGGCTCCAGGACAAGTGACCACATTATAGTCCTAAAATCTGTTATCGATAAGTATATTAATCGGGCGGGTAAAGCCCATTTGTATGTTTGTTTTATTGATTTCTCCGCTGCATTTGATACTATATGGCGTGACGCTCTTATATACAAATTAACTAAAATTGGTATCGGAGGTAAATTTCTTAAAACAATTCAAGACATGTACCTCATCAGTCTGCAGGAGCACCCAACGAGGTTTCCTGGCAAATACCTGCTCCTCTGATGTTTCGAATCTGGCTGGTTCTTTTTTCTTATAAAATGAATTCTTGTCTGGCAAACGATTTTTAAGTCATTCAGACAATCTAGCTGGCAAAATTGGCATCAATTTGAGAGGTAATGATATCAAATTTGTGTTTTATGGATTTTATGGATTATATATTTAATGTTTAGAACAGAAAATTCGATGAATTTAGCTGAAATATAAATTTATAAATAAATTATCCTAGCTGGTTGATATGTCTAAACACTCGTTCCCCTAGCTTTCAAAATTCTTCACGGAATCTGGCTTCTGGCTGCCAAAGGAGTATTTTGACCGACCCTAGCTGGGAAATGTAGTTAATACCGCGCATTCTAGCTAGCTCTGAGGAGCAGCTAATGTTATGTATTACTACATCCTGAACTTCTCGTTGGGTGCCCCTGAGTCTGTTTCACTGTTAAATGTGATGGTAAACTAACTGAATCTTTTAGCACTACAGTTGGGGTGAAACAAGGATGTGTTCTTAGTCCTATGTTCTTCAATATATTTCTCAATGACCTTCCAAACATCTTTAACTCCAATTGTGACCCAGTTACGCTTAATAACCATGATCTTAATAAATTGTCTTATGTATGCTGATGATTTAATCCTCATCTCAAAAAGCCCTAATGGCTTACAGTGTGCTCTTAACCGATTACATGACTATTGTATTAAGTGGAAACTCATTGTAAATATTGATAAATCAAACATTATGATCTTCAATAAAAGAGGTCATATTCTCGATAAGTTTGAATTTAGTTATGGTAATGTTAGTCTTAAGATTACTAATTAATATTGTTATTTGGGCATTATTTTTATACCGTCTGGCTCATTTACAAAAGCTATCTTGCGTCTCAAAGATAAGGCACTGAAAGCATATTTCAAGATAAGGGAAAATGTGTACAATTCATCATACAAATGTAGTCTGAAATTATTCAGTACACTTATTCAACCAATCTTGAATTATGGTTGTGAAGTATAATGGGCCCCGTATTTACTGAAAAGCCTTAATGATTCAAATTTCCGTACTGTATGTGATAAACTCCCAAGCGAAACCTTGCATATTAAGGTTTGTAAACTTATTTTAGGAGTAAACAAAAGAACAACCAATAATGCAGTAAAGAGGCGAACTAGGTAGTTTCCCATTGCTCATTATAATGCTGAGTTTATCGGTAAAATATTGGTGGAATTTGAACAAAAAATGTATGAATGGATGCACATCTCTAGTAATCGATGCTTTAATCGATAACAGAAAGATGTCCGATTCCGGAGCATTTACTTGGTCTTCGGGCATTAAGAAGATTTTAACCATGATTCATAATATCGACATTTGGCACAAACCTAACACAATCACTTCTGGTAATTTTCGTAACCTAATTATAGATAATCTTGAATCCATATACAGTGATCACTGGTCTAATGTTATTAACAACTTCCAGTCTAAACTTCGATGTTACTGCACGTTCAAAGATTCTTTTGATTTGGAAAATTACATTGTTCTTTTTAACCAGTCTCGTAGATCCCTATTTTGTAAATTAAGAGTTAGCGCTCACTCACTCATGATTGAAAAGGGGCGCTATGTATACCCGATAATCCCCCCAAATGAAAGGATATGCATGTCATGCAATCTAAATGTCATCGAAGATGAATTTCACTTCATTATGAAATGCCCGCTCTATAATGATATGCGTACTAAAATGATATCTGAAATTGGTGAAATATATGATCTTGATAACTTAGATGACAATGACATTTTCTTGACTATAATGAGGGTTAGCGAATTTGATTGCATTCGTCCAGTTATTAATTTTGTAAACTCTGCATTTGAGTTGCGTACATCTTCAGGAGTTTAAATTGTATATGATATATATATATTTATTTTTATACTTATGTACATTTGTTTGTTTGTTGGGGTGTTTGTTTGTTTGTTTGTTTCCTTATCTTTGTGTACTTTGACCATATCTATATGTTTGGTGAATGTCAAATAATAAATACATTATCTATGCGTACACTGTAACCATGCAGTCGGCGCGCGTAACACTACGCGTCGCAGTGCGCCATTGCAAAATAAACGCGAGCACGCACTACACCTACGCACCCCTACACACGCGGGCGGGCAAATATTGGAGAAATACGCTGCGCCACGGGAGTTGGTCACGGTTTAGGCCTTGAGATAAGCCACGGGGCGGGGCGGAGATGGGGACTGGGCGGGGACGGCAGGGTGGGCGGGAACGGCAGCGGGTCAGGGGAGGGGCGGGACGGCTGGGGCGGCGGGCGGGAGCGAGGGGGGTCTAATGAAGAAATGTGGTTTGGGAGGCAGGGGGTAAATGAAGAAATGCGATACTAAATTGCGTAACACTAACAGGGAGGGTCACGAGGTGGAGGGTTGAGAAGCACGAGGCGGGTGGGGTGGGGGGGGTAATGAAGTAATGTGGTTTTGGTGGCAGGGGGTTCATGAAGAAATGTGACACTAAATTGTGTAGAGGGTCACGAGGTGGAATGAAATAGTATGGTTCCTTAAAAGTATAAACCATGGGATATAGCTTGGGGTAGTGACAGGAAGCATTCAATTTCAGTCAAGGAAATAGGCCTATACATTATATTTTAACTCATCAATGAATTCTTACCAATTTCGCGATAAATAATCGTATAGGAACTTTATGTGTTATTTCATTTTGTAGGTGTTCTATCTGGTAGGCGCTACTTACTAGCGTCCCGCTAGTCCCTTTCTAAAGGACGCTCCCGTGGACAAGGCAGTTGTGTGCATGCTTTCTGTAATTAACCATATCTGAAGAACCAACCAAGATACATGTACCATTTTATCAGGATAATTTCAAAACTTACTGCTGCTCAAGACTAAGTAAACAGAAATTCTCTGAAACTTTAAATGTGGTTGAAAAATTACCATGAACTTGGATGGCTCAAAATGGTAACATTTGACCTTTGACCTGGATTTTCTCCGTTCGCCAACTTGATCCCAACAATATTTTCTTTTGAGTGTGTTAAAGGCTCTGAGTTCTTTCATATGAATTTGTTTATTGAAAAGGATCTTGTTGGCGCATCAAACTATAAGGTCTTGAAACTGCAAGAGGGCACTGTTCGTCAAGGGTTCAAGGTCAGCGAAATGTGATGCGCGAACGAGATTCCAACGAATTTGTTTCACTTTTTTTATGTACCACTGGAGGATTCAAAATATGTGTTCCTTTCGTTGGGATGTGCATGGCGCGCATATATATATATACTTATGGAGAACATGGTAATCATTTTACCGTTTTTGCCCTGACGTTTCGGTGATTTGTTTACGACCGAACCAAAACTTTTAGGAATTTGAATATTTAGCTATAGTATAATGGTATGGTAATGTATCACTGTTAAAGTTGATCTGAGGACCCATGAATCACAACACTCCCATAAATAGTAAGCACTCTTTTAATCCTGTTTGGTTTGATAAGACAAGAAAGGAGTAAATCATCATAACCAAGTCGAAGGTCAAGATGGGGTCACTAAGGTTCAAAATATGAATATTTAATCCATTCACTTAAAATGCTAATTCTTGTCTCAGAGGGAATGACAGACGACCGTCAAAATTGATCAAAAGATTCCTTTGATCAATGCACATAGAGTCTTCAGCGAGTAAAAGTGACATGTCAAATGGGTCACCAAGGGTCATAAATTAAGAAAAGAACTTATATTCAATCATAACCTTGAGATCAAAGGTCATAAAGGGGTCACTACAAACTCCCTTGCTCTGTAGCGAAACGACCCAGGACCGTGAGACGCGGTCATCATATGACCGTACCCATAATAAGTGATTCTCAGGTTATTAAAATGGCACAATAGTTGGGGTCACTAGGGTCAAAAAAGTGTTTACCTCTGTCACACTTAAAATGCAATTTGTCTTAGAGAAAATGACTGATGACCGTCACAATTGGTCAACAGATTTATTGGGTCCATGCACATAATTATAGGGTCTTCAGCGAATAAAAGTAGCGTGTTAAATGGGGTCACTACTCACTAGGCGTCATTGACCTACACAAGAGTAACATTTTAGACATGCTCCGATTTGGATTTGACTTATTTCATGGTATGTGGTCTGATAAGGCATGGATAAGGCCGCAAAATAAAAGTCAATACTCACTACCGGTTCAAAGGTCAAGAAGGGGCCTGTGTGATCTGTTTCGCTTGACGACCAGCTGGTAAAACCAGCTAAAAATGAAGGTTTGTGCTATACAGATTGATTCGGTCCCTTTTAAAGCACAATAGTCAAGGACATTTTCTTTCAAAAACACAATTTTTACCCTCGCAAGGAAATGTTCTATTTTTTTAGCGCGCTTTTCATTTTTTTACACAAGACAAGAACATTTCATGATATTCTTTCTTAGAATTACAAAACAAACCATAAATAGATTTGTGGTAATGTACGAAGCTTTATTGGTATCATTTCGTGTCGCGTATTTCGTGTCGCGACCCGAAATTTCGTGTCGCGTATTTCGTATCGCGCCCCGAAATCTCGTGTCGCGTATTTCGTATGGCGCCCCGAAATCTCGTATCGCGTCCGAAATCTCGTGTCGCGTCCGAAATCTCGTGTCGCGACCTTATATTTCGCGCATTTCGTATTTTTGGGGGCGAAATTTCGCCTACTGAGTTGTAATTTTTGTGATCGCTCATCACTAAATGGATTTCAGGCTGTTCGTAGCAGTTCATAACAGAATAACCGAATTAACAACAGAATTGCCAACAGAATAAGCAAAATGGACCATGAATACTAACAGCAGCTTAGAAATATTTCCCACAATGCATTGCGATCATACCATATTATCGCTCGAATCAATGGAGGTGACGTCATTTGAGTTTCAGATATCGTAATGAACAGACCTCCGTTTGGCTGGCGAAAAATCCTTTTGAAAGGAATCCCAAAGAAATTACACCAAACTTCAGAATTCATTAGATATAACATTTAACAATGACAACAATGACATAAAAGTATTTCATTTGTGCTGTCTAAATTTGTAATCAGCTCGTGTTTATGGTATTGACAGCCGGTATTCCTTTTTAGACATGGAAATTTCGTATGAGATTTATACCGCGAAATCTCGGGTCGCGATACGAACACGCAATACGCCTATTTCGGGCCGCGATACGCGGTATTTAGGGTCGCAATACGAAATCTCGTATCGCGGCCCGAAATCTCGTGTCGCGTGTTCGTATCGCGGCCCGATATTTCGCGGTATAAATCTCTTACGCTAAATTTCGGGGTCGCGATACAAAACACGCAATACGAGATTTCGGGCCGCGATACGCGAGACGAAGGCGCAGCACGAAATGATACCAATAAAGCTTCGTAATAATGTGTATTAGACTAGCACAAAAAATGTCACTATCTGTAATTTTAAGGGACCATCATTTATTCGATGGTGTGGTTAAAAATGCTTTTGAAATATTATTGGGCATGTGAACATAAATATTTGTTTTACGACTCAGACCATAAAAATATTGTTTATTACCATTCCGTTCTTCATGTTCTTGGGACGTTACGGAACTAGTTTGGTTCACGTTTCCATGTCCACCCGCATGACTTGCAGACGACGAGCTTGCTTGGGCCTGGGCCTGTGGATCACCCGTTCCGGATCCGCTCGCTCGACCTGTAGTTGCATCTTCATCACCTGTTCCGTTCGCTCGACCTGCATCATTGACCTTCTCATAGGTATCAATAACCATATTGATACGTTGTAGAAGCGTTTTGCATTCTTCAGGTAATTCATTAACTTCATCAATTTGGTTCATGATTTCAACGGCTATGTTATAAATAGCGACAGCCGTACCCATGGCACCGACAGCCACAGCGACAGCCGCAGCGACAGCCATACCATAATCTTGGAATTTCAATCTAGTTCAACGAATATCTACAGAAGCTGAACACAATTACATTGTTTTAGTAAAGTGTGTTTTCTCAAAATATAAGTAGTTATAAGTGAAGCCACAATGGAGATGACATAGGCCCTACTAAACATCACATAAATACATACCTCTTTAATTAGTCTGGGAGTCTGTTACTTCAACCTAATAGTAGCTTACCATTCTTATTGAAGCTTTGACTCTTACTTAATTGTTACTAGATCATCAAAAAACGCAGAGGCAGACGTTCTTGATTCACGTACCATTCATATAGTTTTAAAAAGAAACATTTAAAAACATACAGGGTGAGTCAAAAAGACTGCAATAGTGGAAGGAAACCATTTTGTTTTCAAAACCAAAATGAATTTTAAAACTTTTTAAACGTTGCAAGAATGATGTATTTAATCCTAACTTTGTGTGAAAAAATGAAGTCAATATCATTTTCCGTTTGCCTTTGGTGAACCTTTTGACCAGTGCACCCATTTCACACGTTTTTGTCCACGAGATACCCAAAATATGCATCAGATCGCAAAACGTGTCTCCCATTCAAATTTGGAAACTTGAGTTCATTTGTGATGTTATTGGAATTATTATTGACATTTTCCATTTTTTTGTTGGTGGGATATTCAAATATGAAAATGCAATGTGTGCCATTTCAAATGAAAATCACTGTGCTCGTGGACAAACAGGTAAATTTGGTTGTGCAGCAAAGAGGGTCACCAAAGACAAACGAAAAATGCGATCGACTTCATTTTTTCACACAAAGTTAGGATTAAATACATCATTCTTGTAACGTTTAAAATGTTTTAAAAATCATTTTGGTTTTGAAAACAAAATGGCTTCTTTCCACTATTGCAGTCTTTTTGACTCACCCTGTATATATACCAAGTACTACGGAAGCATCTAAGTGCCATCCTACTTGACGACATAGCGAGATAATATATCTTGACAAGTTGACATGATATTAGTATTATGTCTACATGGTCAGATAATTTTCCTTTCCATGTCGACTTAAACACTGTATTAAGTCGTCATGGCGAAACAGATTATCTTGCCAAGTCGACTTCACAAAGTAGATGTCGTCATGGCGAGATAGACTATCCTGACAAGCCGACTTCACAAAAAGTAGATGTCGTCATGGCGAGATAGATTATTAAAATTGTAACAACATCGATGGAGCAGTTTCTTAAAAAATACACGTAGGCCTACATGTATGTTCGGTCTTATAATATATTATTCGCATTGATCCGGGGCATTGATATGTTTGGTAATATCAAAATAGGAACTCATTTGAGAGCTTGTTAATTCAGTATATACAAAATGCAGATTTTGTTATCTATAAATATCTGTTATCTAAAAATATATGTATGGGGTTTTCACTACCAATTCCATACTCTATACCATTAACGGGTAACCTTCCCCTCGGGTGAGGGATTGTTCTAAAGAAAATACGGCTAGAATACGAGCAATCGATACCCTTAGATCGACAACAAATCTTAGGGGGCAAGACTCCTATTATAAATGCACATTAACGAAGACACTTACCTTAACATGAGCTCTCTCAATGAATATTAATGCTTATTTCATAGAATGCTCATCAACTTTGATCATCAATTCATAAAGATAATATTGTCTTATCTTTAGCCTTTTAATCTGTAAGTGTAAATTAATACAAATACAAGTACACACATCCATAGCAACAGAAAACAACACTTTATGACTCGCGTAAACAATACATAACCCTGTGCAGTCCAGCAAGACTGTTCCTAAAAAGAACTTTGCACTTGTGAACTGTGATATAAATTATCGCTTCCTTATCACATGCGGCGGTACCTACCTGTTACTCGTAGGTGCGAGGTTGAAGTTTTGTTTGATTTTGTCATGAAAGTAGTTATTGTTGTGCACTTAAGCGACAGGTCAGTGTACATTGATCTAATCATTATCTTCTCACTCACCTCGTCTAATCTTCAATATAATCATTTGTTATTTTAGGTTACCATGGTTCGGTGAAATATGACAAACAAACAAAACAAAACAAACAAAAAACAATTCATGACATGGCACGGTATCTTACTCCAACTTGTACTCAACTGTGCAACAATTTTGGCAACATTTCAAGGTCGGAATCTTATCGTCAACGTTTGTCATTTTTGTCACTTGGGGTGACCAGAGGTAACGACGAAAAAGCTTCTTTTTTTCATGGGACCTTAAGTTTATTCGTATTTTCAGCATTCATCATGGAAACGCATAATCCATAAGTAATTTTTGCTTATTTTTGAAAAATCAAAAGTTATTGGGAACTAATAGTACGGTGAATTATAATGACCTCTCAGAAGAAAACACATAGCTATTACAGAATGGTGAGTGACTTTTTGCTTTACACAGAATTTGTGTGGCTGATTCAAAATATGCATTTATAACACGTGGTCCCATTATTACACGTATAGAGCAAAACAGATACATTATCAACAATGTGTAAAAGTTGGTAATTTAAGTTATTCATGTATTTGCGACGATCGGTCATGTTTCCTCTCATTAGATCATGAGACAAATTGTTAGTATGTAATATAAAAACCATCAGATTTCAGTATGAATCTACCGTCAGTCTATGACGCACGAAAGTGTGTCGGGGACAGGGTTTTTCTGTGACTTCTCTGCTCCCAAACAATGGAGCAGGATCCCGGTCACTGTCAGTAACCCCAGTGCCCCTAACTTTAAATCCTTCCTCATAACTCATTTAGTCTCTTGATTTATTGTGTTTTCATGTTTTGTATTGCGATTTGGAAAAGTGTACTTTAGGTCCAAGATTCTGGACTGTGCTAGTATCGTCTGACGTTCGATACTGGAACACCCAGTATCGTTCGATACTGGTACAAAGTGAGTGTTCCAGTATCGGACGATACTGGCAAATATAAATTGTTCCAGTATCGTGCGATATTGGAACAAATTAAGAAAAAAGTTTACTTTAGGTCCCAGATACTGGTATACCAGTATCGGTCAATACTGGAACATAACATTTGCCAGTATCGCTCGATACTGGTACGATTTTACTGTACCAGTATCGGTCGATATACTGGAATACCTAATTGTGTTCCAGTATCGAGCGATACTGGAACGTTTTTATGTTCCAATATCGTTCGATACTGGTACACATGCTACCAGTATAGTAATTTGTCCCATTATTGAACGATACTTGCATATAATTGTGTTTCAGTATCGCCCGATACTGGTACATTTTATATGTGCCAGTATCGGCCGATACTGGCACACTGACTTTGTACCAGTATCGAACGATACTGAGTGTTCCAGTATCGGACGATACTAGTATACCGGGTGGTTCAAAAACAAGTGTACCCAAGTTCAAAGTAATTTTACAACCACATTTATAGTTTCAGAGAATTTGCGTTTACTTATTCTTGATCAGCAGTAAGTTTTGAAATTATCCTGAAAAAATGGCACGTTTAGCTTGTTTGGTTCTTCAGATATGGATCATTACAGAAAGCATGCACAAAACCGACTTGTCCACGGGAGCGTCATTTAGTTTTTGTCTTCAACAAAACAGCATGCTAGATTCAGAATTGAAAAGCCCGCCCTGGCAAAGTATCCCAATCTCTATGCTTATGTGCCATTCACATTCAACAAAGAAACGTAGGTACGTCGATAGGTAAATCCCCCTTTATTTTCCCGCGAGGCCAGACATTTGCTGATCGTGGTACTATATATCTTCCAGTATCGCCCGATACTGGAAGATAAAAACGGTCCAATATCGCTCGATACTGGAACACAATTTGGTGTTCCAGTAACGCTCGATACTGGAACACAATTTGGTGTTCCAGTATCGCTCGATACTGAAACAATAAAATCGTGTACCAGTATCGAGCGATACTGGCAACGTCTATGTTCCAGTATTGAACGATATTGGTATACAGTTAAGTATGGTCTTATATACAAGAATCATTAGGGTTTTTCACTCACAAATAATTGTGGAGGGGAATAAAGGGGATGGTATAGGGAAACGTGTGGGAGGCGAAGGAAGGTTCGTATGGATATATTTGGGAGGAGAGTGTGGTCCATGGAGTGGAGGGTGGATGGGGTGTGTCGGGGGGGGGGGGGTTATAGTGTGTGTAGGTGCATAGGAAAATGTACGAGGGGAGGGGTATGAAATAGATATATGCTTCTGTGGGAAGGAAGAGCACGTGTTTGTAGAAGTGGGTTTATAAAAGGTTGTAATGGAGAGGGTAATCACAATACCTACAAAGGGTCGCTGATCAATATATAAAGTGAGGGTTGGTCGGTACCGTCCGTCATGACTGATGACGTGACTTAAGTAATGACACGCCAGTTTCCGTCGGTATGATAGAAGTAGGTTGCCCAACCGGGGGTTTTATTGCCGAACAGTCTCCCACTTTCACCAATGTATGATTTCTTGCAGCCTTATACATGGTATATCGTACACTATTTCTGCCGTCTGGCGTGGATCGCGTTTGTCATTATAGGATGGACATGATGGACGAGCATGTTTCGTAAGGCACAATGAGATTTCATTCCGGGGGAGGGGGGTACTTAGTGGATGTGAGGCTATGGGGATGTACCGCCAATTAGGGTCACGCTTTTCACCCATCTGGTAAAAGAATTACCCCTTTTCATAGCCATTTTTGGTAAATGTATGGATCTGGCCTTAATTTTGCTGTTTTTCACCGAAGTTTTGTTGGCGGCACATGCATCCCTACCAAAAATACTAGTATCTGAGTTTCATTGCAGTGGCAAAACCGTGCTTTCTGATGATACGCGATGCTTTCTCTGACAAGCCATCCACATAGGGTACGACGACCGGGCCTTTTGGTTTGTCGTTAGGGGCGACGTCAAAACTCGACCGCCCGTTGACTGCCGGTTACGGGCGGTTCCGCCCGGTTCTTTCAGGTCAAATGTTTTACTGGTATATGAATATTCGCGCATGCAACACTGAACAACCGCCGGTTGACTTAATGCTGTAATCTGACCAATTTACACTATCAATCTGTTACTTTGCGGTCATAATAGCTCTCTCTATAATCGTTCTATAAAAAAACAACATTCATAGACTTTCGGTATTGATTTTAAAAAGTTAATTGAGCTATAAACAGATTGAAAAAGCCAACCCCAGCGAAAATCAATAGCTGTATTGTACTGGTTGTCGTCTGAGATTTTTAAGTCTTAAAAGAGCCCATTACTTCAAGATGTTATTGCTCACGTGTGTGACGAGGCACTTTCAACCGGTCGTGTTCACCAGAGTGTTACTATTTGACCTCATTATGTGTGTATATTATAACAGACGACACGTTTTGTGAGAACCGAACGGAACCGGCCGTAACCGGCGGTTGCCGGGCGGTCGAGTTTTGACGTGATCCCTTAGTTGGTTTGTTGGGGTATTAGGGACCGTTCATTATTTATGGTGGAGAGGGGGTTGGGTACAATATAGGGGGGGTCATGTAACTTTGATATGTTGAAATAGGGGGGCTATGTAACTTTTTATTCTTAAACAGGGGGGGTTATGTAACTTTTTTAACTATGAAGATGGTGGTGATTTTAGAGGCTATTTTGGAGTGTAAATGCAATTTTTTTCGGCGCTTCGCGCACATTTTCTTACAACCTATCAACTTCAAAACATGTACTTATGATGAGACGACTTTCGGACAGCAAACATTTTTTTGTGCACGCCCTGCTCGGACGATCTGTTGAAAAACACCTATATAATCATCAACGGTTGAAAACAATAGAGCCACGGGGTGTATAAAAACATGTTAATTAGCCTATGTTCCAAAATCCAACAATTATATGATTAAAAACGGTAAATTCTTGCCTGCTTTTCACCTCGTCTCACTCTCAGCTCTGCACCTAAGCTCACAAAAGTAGAATGTTGGACATACGTTTTTGTCAGGATGTTCTAACTTTTTTCGGGTTATAAAGACTCACAAAACCACCCAAAATGTATAAATATATGACAAATTTTCCACCTCGCTACGCTCGCAATATAATTAATTAGTATAATTTCACACAATCAAAAGATCAAGAGGGGGTATCATTAAATTATTGGCCGTTCAGAGGGCACAAACAGAACATACCAACGAATCCATGGACAAAAGAAAAAAAACAGCCCCTAAGATGTGACAAGTTGTTGTGTAAAAAGCTACTGGTTAGCAGGGGGGGTCATGTAATTTTCAGTTTCAGCTGTAGGGGGGGTTAGGTAATTTTGACATACGAATCTCGAAATTGTCCCAACCCCCCCTCCACCATAAATAATGAACGGTCCCTTATGGGTACTTTTCTGTCCGTGTTACGTTTTCCTTGTCTTTTTTGGCTTTGGTGATAGCCCAGTCTGGATAGCCACATTGCTTGAAGGCGACGTTTATGATCTTGTTCTGCACCTTATGATGTCTTCTTCCTCTGTAATGATGGCCTCTTTCCTATCAAGAGCGACCTGATGACTCCCAACATTTGGTAGAATAGGTGATGAGATTTAAACTGCAGATACTGGTTCATATATGCGTCTTTTTCCTGTATGTATAAAGTTTGGTGCTACCGTCGGGTTTCCTTGTTATCATAGCGTCTAGGAAATGGATAGTGCCGTCATCCTCTTGCTCGTATGTAAACTTGATGTTGTTGGTCGGGTCGATGCTGTTGAGATGATCGGTCAGGTTTTCGAAGCTTGAAGCAGCTAGCATGAAACTGTAACAAGTGAGTATAATCATTTTACTTATTATTGTACATCAACCAACTTGGATTTGTCGAGATGAAAATCAAAATTTCTATATACACCTAAGGGTCAATGCCTACAGATATGCCGCCAGTCCATCCATCAAGGACATGCCTCATGATAATTATACATTGTACTCAGTGTGAAAAACTGAACATAGTAGGTGGGGGTGCAGCCGTACACCTAGGCCGAGGTTGAACCAGTCGCTGTCTCCTTGACCAGTGCCGTGCCCACACAAGCCAATTGTCCGTCGGAGGCTTTTTAGCAATAATTGAACTATATGACTAGGGACTACTATAGAGCTTGGAGCGCATTCCAGAGAGGACCATATCTTACACAGTCAAAGGCTTTGGCATAATCTTATATAAGGTTTTCTTGTATGTCTTGTAGGCCTACTCCTACTTTTTTAATTCGTATACTAAAACACTTCCCAAAGTCCAACACCCTTCCATTTCTTAATCACTGCTCGTCTGCTATAAAAACACCAACCATATTAGATATATATGCCCCCGGTATACCCTTCAAGGTTATACTGTTATTATTTATTTGTTACTTTTTTAATTCGTATACTAAAACACTTCCCAAAGTCCAACACCCTTCCATTTCTTAATCACTGCTCATCTGCTATAAAAACACCAGCCATATTATATATATACTGTTATTATTTATTTGAGCGCCCCTAGACCTGTGATCGATAGGCCTGTGATCAGGGTGATCAGGGTGGGTGGCATATTAACCGACTGTGATGTTTTGTATATATATATATATATGTGATTATCTTTTGATATCTTAATGTGTATAGATCTCCTATGGAATATATTTGTTGCTCTGATCGCTGGTTTAACACCATTGATTGTGTATTCTCATTTTCAATGTGTCAAAGGCCTCCGATCAGAGAGACATCTTTCGCCTGATGATTAGACAAAATGACCGTATGGGATTGTCCATGAAACTCAGTCTATACCTCTGAATTTTTATACGCTCTACCGTTTACGGTATTGAGCACTTTGTTCAATGGCTAGTCTAACCAGAAACGGTTGTCAATACATATTACGCTCCTGATTTATCAGTTGAGCACTTTTTGATTATCTTTTGATATCTTAATGTGTATAGATCTCCTTTGGATATATTTGTTGCTCTCATCGCTGGTTTAACACCATTGATTGTGTATTCTCATTTTCAATGTGTCAAAGGCCTCCGATCAGAGAGACATCTTTCGCCTGATGATTGGACAAAATGACCGTATGGGATTGTCCATGAAACTCAGAGTAGCGATAATATTCCGGAAGGTCTATACCTCTGATTTTTTATATATATATATATACGCAGCGATGGAAATTACCAACATGACTTTCCACCCGGGGTAGACAGTCCCGGGGTTGATCAACCCTAGGTGGACCAACCTTGGGTGGACTACAATAGAGCGCCTCACGGAATAAACCCCATAATACTGTTTAAAAAACACCTTGGAAACTATATTCATTCTGAATGATATGTTAAAACACTCAGGTTGTTGGTGGTTGGTGAGGTAAAAACGAAGATGGATCTAAAACAACCCCGGGACTGTCCGGATCATTCTAAAACAGCCCAGGGACTGTCCGGATCATTCTAAAACAACCCCGGGAATGACCAACCCCGGGACTGTCCACCCAGGGACTGTTTACAACCTAACCCTAACGTTTATTTTGTTTACATTTTCATTTGCAACTGTTTCAACCATTCATAAATTTAAGATGGATAATTTTCACACAAATCTATCAATTACGTAGGCCTATTTGGTTTCTTTCAAGGAATAAAAGCAATATCTGCAAAGTCTGCGAGTTTTGGAATAAAAGTAAAATGCAACACTTCAACTTTTATTTGTCCAGGCATTACTTCTTTCAAATTGCACCGATCGATGCGCTTGTATATCAACCAATATCAATGAATGACGTCCCCAGAATTAAAGCATTTGGATCGGGATTTGGACTAAATTTGGACTTTGGATTTAGAGTTAAAGGTTTATTCAGGAAAGTCTTGAAAATTGCACCCTAAATTTTGATACAAACTGAGATTTGAACCGTTTTACAATTTTATTACATGTATGTAGGCCTACTTACACCTGAAAGGATTCAGAAAAATCAGCCTTCTTTTTACAACAAAACGTAGATCAAAACAATTGCTACATCATATTAATAATATTTATGATGTTCGGTAATACATACAAGCGCTACCTCGATGGAAACGAGTACCAAAAAAAGAAGGAATGGCGCATTGCATTGCAACACTCTTTCCTGTACCACTGATATTAATTTGAGCTTCTATGCCCAACAAGTTACCACCACGTCGAGTTGCGTGCATCGACAATTCAATCATATATAATAATTTAGGCCTTTGTTGGAAGCAGCGTCATAAAGATTTTGAATCAAGCCTAGCCCTGGCCCTATCTAGTCCTACTCTTAATAGGCCTCGTATACCGTAACATCAGATAGGCTTGGTAATGGTGTATACAGGCCGTGCTGCTGAAAAACTGGCTGTATGGGAGCATTAACCGGCGGTAATTCAAAAGTTATAAATTCACGCCGGGGAACGCCTTTTATATGATTTGGTTTCACTTCAAACAAAGGCTGAAGCCTAGCAAGATTCATTTATCGCTGATGTAAGCTTAATACATTTGTAGACACAAATAGGAAGAGTTGGTACCGCCCAATACCATAATTGTCCTGTTCTGTTAATTAATTGAAAACAGGAAGACTTGTAATATTTAATTTGTAGACTTTATATCAGCATACTCAGCGCAACAAAAAGCCTACCTATTCCATGTGGATGTGGTATAGGCATTGTGCCGAAAAACAAAACGATACAAATAATGTATGACACGTCCCGATTAATTGATTCCCCAAATCATATAAATCCATCATCGAAATCGATATTCCATAATATAAATTAAATTCAACTTGTTTTTTAAGTCTCCAACTCAAAATGACAAACAGCTGTTTTCGAACTAAGCTTGATGTCAGGGTCCAAGGCTATAATGACGGAACCACGCGGGAGAGAGCAAAACAAAACAAATAGAAAAGGGAGAACGAAGGACGCTGGAAAACGGGACGGAAGGGCGGATGCCCTGAAGGCCAGGACTGCAGGCCGGAAAACCTAATAGATACGGCTCTGCGAGAATCTTCTGTTGTCTATGACAGAACGATAATCAGTCTATCTCATTCCTGTTAAATGAGTTTGGAGAACATAATAGAAAGATATATACGGCACGGCGAGAATCTTCTGTTGCCTATGGCAGCCTGGACGATAATAATCAGTCTAGCTCATTCCTGTTAAATGAGAATCGGAGAACATAAATAATAGATACGACACTGCGAGTCTAACTTCTGAAGTCTATGGTAGACTTGTGAACCGGTCCAGTACTGAACATCGCTGCTGAAGAACTGACTTATGTATTTTGCCGACGATAGTGAAGACCTTCAATAAGACTCTCGAGCCTGCGACAACTGATCTTCTGGTGGAACATTTTATACGATAAGTGCACTTAGTCAACCAAATCAGTGATCACTGAGCGCGTGAAATGTGTTGCGTTGTTTATTCATGATTTATGTTTTATTTATATTAAATTGTTGTTTACAAAGTCTGGGTATTACAGTGAATTGTTTAATTATAAAGTCCGACCTAACTCGGGTCGTGACAATTGGGGCTCGTCCGGGAAATCTCTTTATTTGGAAGAGATACATTTTGTATAGTGAAATATATTTGTATTATTAATTTTGGTTGAAATATTTGGAACGATGAGATCAGTTGAGCATTTGGTGGAATTGGATAAAGCTATCGAGGCGGCTAGGTTCGAACTAGCCAATATCAAGCTTCAACGTAGAATATCGGAATGCATTATTACAACGCCGAGTTTTGAAGATAATCGCGATGATATTGTGGCATACATGATCAGATTTGAACGCCTAGCGCAGTATCGCAAATGGCCGCAAGAAGCGTATTTGCCAAAACTAGTGGAATGTCTAAACGGTGAGGCTTTTGATATTTATGCTCAGTTGAATACTGACGAGAAAGCAAGTTATTCTGCGCTGAAAATTGCGTTGTGTGAAAGATTTTGGGTAGACAGAAATAATGTCGGCAAACAGCGGCCGAATAAAATAAGGCCAGTGAAATGTGGAAAGCGTTCCACAAACGCAGGGGTTTCCGTGAATACAGGTCGGGCGGATCGCAATTTTGATACAAGAGAGATTGTGGAGAATAGTCAGGCAAATGCCACGAATTGTTATAGAATGACGAAAGGTCGGAAAGCTAATACAAAGCTGATGGATGATGATGATGATGATGATAGGTATGTTATTTTATGTAATGGGTTTATTGTACAGATTGTACATGACGAAGATCCTAAAACAAGGAGAATTGATGGGAAGGATATTGTTGATGTTGTTAATGAAGAATATTTGGGTAGTGAGTTATCGGAGAGTGTGTGTTCGGAAAAGGTTGTGAGTGAAAATTTGGACATGGATATGCAGGTGACTGTGAGCAGTCGGGAACGTCGTAAGTTGGTTAATGGGACAATTGGAGAGTCACAGGTAAATGTATTGGATGAAATGACCTATGTGAATGACTCGAAGATAAGTCATGGTGTAGTTGATTCAAGTGTGAAACAGTATGTGGATGTCAAGGTGCAGGTTCTAGAGTCACAGTGGGATAATGTCATAGGGTGTCATGATGTTGCTGCTCAGGAATCGGGGAATGCGGAGAAATCCGTGGTTGATTTTAGTCATATTTCCGTGAAAGGGAAGACTGAAATTCAAATAAACCAAGTAGGGATTCTGGAAGATTTTGTGGATTCTGGGAGTGTAAGTAAGAAGTTCCATTGTTCTGAAATAGGTGTAAAGATTGACAGAAATGAAGTGTCTTATGTGGTGGCAGAGACTGTCGAAGAAAGCGAAACGATTAGAAACGCTTTGTGTGGAATTCCAGTGGTGAAATGTCGGGGTAATAAAGTTGTGAGGGACGGTTGCGTGAGGTTTGGATATGGGTTGGATAAGGCGGTGGTAAATGTAGTTCAGTGGATAGGTAGTCAGAAACTAGAGGAGAAGAAACCTTCAGGACTTGATAAGTCACAGATAAGAGTGGGTAAAAGGTTGAAGTCTGCCATGGTTACAGAGGTCAGGGTTGTCAGGCGAGCTGAGCTGAAGTCCAAATTAAGGCGTTGGGCTCAATGGAATAGAAGGAAAGGGGACAAGTATTCGAGCGCGTATCCGGTGCTCTTAAGATTTGGCGCGCGCATGCCATGCGACTGGAGGCGCAGAAAAAAAGTTTGAAAATATATCATGTGTAATTAGTAAATGCCAAGCAGGGCGTAATAACTCGATATTCTAACCACCAAAAGCTATGTGATCTCACTTAAAATCAAAAGACATTCCATTTAGATTATAATCTCTCTAATATTTTAAAACACGAAGGTTTCGATAACGAGGTTGGAATGATTATCGATTGACGCAATATTTTAGTTCAGTGAGATATTATTTTGTATATTTATGACGAATAAAATACGCTAAGGATAGACAAATGCTATCTTAAAAATAGCATTCGCCAAAAGAGGGGGGTAGTGTCAGGGTCCAAGGCTATAATACGCAACACTATACGCAATGCGACAATACGCAACACTATACGCAATGCGACAATACGCGGGCGTAACCACGCGGGAGAGAGCAAAACAAAACAAATAGAAAAGGGAGAACGAAGGACGCTGGAAAACGGGACGGAAGGGCGGATGCCCTGAAGGCCAGGACTGCAGGCCGGAAAACCTAATAGATACGGCCCTGCGAGAATCTTCTGTTGTCTATGACAGGACGATAATCAGTCTATCTCATTCCTGTTAAATGAGTTTGGAGAACATAATAGAAAGATATATACGGCACGGCGAGAATCTTCTGTTGCCTATGGCAGCCTGGACGATAATAATCAGTCTAGCTCATTCCTGTTAAATGAGAATCGGAGAACATAAATAATAGATACGACACTGCGAGTCTAACTTCTGAAGTCTATGGCAGATTTGTGAACCGGTCCAGTACTGAACATCGCTGCTGAAGAACTGACTTATGTATTTTGCCGACGATAGTGAAGACCTTCAATAAGACTTTCGAGCCTGCGACAACTGATCTTCTGGTGGAACATTTTATACGATAAGTGCACTTAGTCAACCAAATCAGTGATCACTGAGCGCGTGAAATGTGTTGCGTTGTTTATTCATGATTTATGTTTTATTTATATTAAATTGTTGTTTACAAAGTCTGGGTATTACAGTGAATTGTTTAATTATAAAGTCCGACCTAACTCGGGTCGTGACACTTGAAATTAAATTAAATCAATCAGCTGTTTTGGTAAAATATCAATACGTCAATAACTCAAGGCATTCCTACGCTGATGAACAATTAGGCCGCTTATTGATGGATGTAAATTAAACAAATAATTCGTGTTTTATATGTTTATATCGAAAATGTTTGTTTATCGAAGAAGAAAAACTTTTGTTTGAGTTCAACCTGAATAAGCGTAAAAAACAAAAACAAAACTAGTCGAACGTGATGATTTTTTAGCCAATTTACATGTTCTTAAAACAACCTTTCAACTCCGCCCAGCACTTTGATGCTGATTTATGCTGATTTCTGATTGGTTGGACCATGAAGAATGGGCTTTGGATTAACCGCTTTTTTCGACAGGTAAGTCAATAATATTTGTATTGCTAAAAGCAATGTTTATATCAAAAGAAATCGTTTTCAAAGTCTTTGAAACATTAAAAATGTTGTTAAATTAAGCAGTTTAAGAAAGTTTACCCGTGTTATGATGTCTGTCATAAATGCGGACGTGTAGTTGGGTTTTTTTGCGTCGGCATCGTTGTTCTACTTAAAATAATTCTTACGCACGCGTATGTATCTTCCGTCTTTCAACGCTCCTATGTATACGCTAGCGACTCGAGTAGAAATGTAGTATTATTTTTGCGTAGAACATGTAGAGGTCATTACAGGTCAATCTGGGTACACTTTATATATCATCTGAAGTCCCCTTACCCAGAGTTTATTGTTCCCAAATTTAGTTGAGATTGAAGTTTAATCATAATAATAATGGTGAGTTTGGTTGACCAACTGGATAAAACATCGACCAGATACGGCATGGAAATAAGTGCAGAGAAAACCAAGCTGATGAGTAACAAAGACGAAGTGATAACAACACCAATCACAGTCAATGGCCAAAGACTACAGACAGTTAAGAAGTTCAAATACCTTGGGGCCATCATCAGCGATGAAGGTTCCTCCAAACCAGAAATCCTTTCAAGAATCGCACTTACAACAGCTGCCTTGGCGAAGTTACAACCCATTTGGAGAGATAAAAACATCACTCTCGGCACCAAACTAAGGGCGTGTTCTCACTGAGCGAATGTGGACTCATACCTAGGTGCGAGTCTACATGCATAACATTGATGTTGCGTTCTCATTGTAGGATAAAATACATCGAAATACCGATGTGGTATCGAGTCCACTTACCCGGATGTTACTTGTTTACAAGTTTAAGCGAGTGCGCCGTGCGTACTTACTGTGTAAATACCACGCGTGCATGACATTTGGCCGCGTGAAATTGCATTTTGAAGCGCGCGACGGACGGCGGCGCAGTCTAACGCAGAGCAACATGCTTGTTATTGTGGAACAAGTGGTACGAGTCCACATACAATAAGTAAAACGCGTTCTCACTAGCAATTTTGATACCACGTCCTAGGTGCGAGACTACCTCTTCGAGTAGGATTCGACCCTACATCGTGGATGTAGGGTCGAAACCCCTTATTGCGCGTTCCCACTAGGCTTGGAAGTAGACTCGATGTAGCATCGAGTCCACGTCCTGGTATCAAACAGCCACAGTGGGAACGCGCCCTAAGGCTTCTGCATGCCCTTGTGCTCTCCATCTTCTTGTATGCATGCGAGTCATGGACTCTGACGGCAGAACTACAGAGAAAGATCGAAGCGGTAGAGATGAGAAGTCTAAGACGCCTCCTTGGCATTTTATATACTGACCACATCACAAACGAGGAAGTGCGTCGAAGAGTGGCGCAAAACATGAAGAGCTATACAAACCTGCTGGCCACCGTGAAATAGCGAAAACTAAAATGGTATGGCCATGTAACCAGATCAAGTGGCCTCTCCAAGACCATCCTGCAGGGCACCGTAGAGGGGAAGCGAAGAAGAGGTCGCCAGAGGAAAAGTTGGAGGGACAACATCACAGAATGGACTGGGAAAGCTTTCGCAGAAACCCAAGCATTAGCACATGACCGAGTCAGATGGAGGGAGTTGGTAAAGAAATCCGTCATGCAGTGCCCCTACGACCCTGGAGGGTTATGGGAGCGGTAAGACGGTAAGATCCGCCGCAAGCGACGCTCATGGCGCTTATAACAACCAAAATTTATAGTATATATAATAAATAATTATCCATTTCTGGTTAGACTAGCCATTGAATAGAGTGCTCAATACCGTAAACGGTAGAGCTTATAAAAATGCAGAGGTATAGACCTTCCGGAATATTCGCTACTCTGAGTTTATTCGCCTGAAGATTGGACAAAATGACCGTATGGGATTGTCCATGAAACTCAGAGTGGCGATAATATTCCGGAAGGTCTATACTTCTGACATTTTATATAATAAATACATACGAACAAAGATGAGAAGAGTCACATCAAGCAAATGCTTCAGAGTACAAATATGTCTTCAGGGTTTTCTTAAAAATATGTACAGAGTTTGACAGTTCACATATTCGGGCAAGCTATTCCATAGTTTTGGTGCATTGACCTGAAAACGTCGCTGATTTTTTATAAATCTTTCTTGAGGAAGCCCTCGTATTATTGTAGTGACAACATCCCCTCCAGCTTTTAGCAAGAGGGATAAAATCATGGTTCTCTACACATGAAAAATGGCCAAAGCTGAATTTGACTTGCCTGAGTAGATTTGCCATAATTTGTTAACGAAAGCTCTTAAATGGGCAGACAATATCTTATGACACATTAAAGATTGGTGATAACAATAATTATAATAATCAATATTTATACAGCGCTTTTTCCAAAAGACTCCAACCGCTGTAATTTTTCTGCTGGTGAATCATCACAATCAGGTCGCATCAACTAGGGTGCTGCCAATTTCTAGCGCAAACCTATCCGCACTTAGATTGTAACATCCACCATTTTTCAATGCAGCTCCCCAAATACCATTGGGAGAAGGAAGTTTTTGATAACCGAACGTACTTACATTATTACCATTTTCAAATCTGATATTATCTACCTTAGAAATTTCTCTATTCATCGTCATTTTATGACCGTCTTAATTCAGTGAAAATCAAGCTCGTTAGCTGTGCAGCTCATTCTACAGACCACATTTTGTGACCAGTCACATCGAAAGGAGGTTTATGTCGGCAGAATGCATTTGAAGATATTCATGAAATTAACCATGAAGAAAGGATTTTCTACTTCATATTTTACATATCAGAATACATTGAATAATTCTAAACGTAAACTCTGTCATTTTGAAGCTTACAAGATAAACCTTTTGTTCGAAAATAAAACCTCAAATGTCACTTAAAACACTTTTCACGCGGCAGGCCTCGGCAGACGAAATTCCAAAATTACACAAACTGTTTCAGAAATGTCAAATTTGTTAAATTTCATAATCATATATTTAGAATCACCATATGAAATGCATTGAAATAGGTACAAACATGCCTAGCAATGATTCAGTAATCCTTTGGATAGACCTTGAAAGTTGGGAAAGGTTTCTGACAAATCTGTTGTGTATGGTAAAACCAATAGCCGAGTGGTAAGTGTATAGACATAAGCTCCCTTTCGATATGACTGGTTACATTTCATCAATGGATTGGGCTGATCATAAGGTCCATGAATAAAACGACCGGTCCCATCAGAGATTATATGTAACTCTGACATCTTCCAAGATGACTCACTATAAATAGTTCTTGTGCTTTCCTTCTTCATTTTGTTCAGTCTCTTCCTTTCATCCTCTCCGGCCCCATAGTGAAAAAAATATGAATAACAAGATAATAACCGGAGGTAGCTATCGGCAAATTTCACATGCAAATTCGATGGATTGGATAGTTTCCAAATAACCCTATATGCAGGTAGTTTTAGGATAACATTTCTTGAGAATTTTTTTGGATGACCACCTGATGACTACCGGATGACCACCGAATGTCTTTCTTTCGGGGGACCATCCGGGGACTTCCAAGAAGTCTAACAGGATCCTTGCACACCACTGGTTTTGATGCATATGAGTCATTGAATGATCCTTGTACAGCTTTGTTGAAACCAGCAACAAATAGCTGGTTGTGTTAATTGCCTTTTATTAGGTCTTTGGCTTTCAAGTTGTTGTCATGTGATTGACATCAACTTAGGTTTGCCAGGAGCATCAGGCATATCTGAAATCAAATTTAGTAACATGTAATCATTATTTTTTAGAAAATGAAGGTCATCAACGTAGGCATCAACATTTTATGTCTTTGCTAGTAGTCTTTATCAAAAAGTATGCTTCAAAGAAGTTGACAATTACACAATGTAATATGTATGTGAATTAATGCAGCAGTTATACATGCTGACAAATAAACAATTTATACGTACATTTTGAGGCATACACATGATATTTGCATTGTCGGACATCTCTACGGATAAATATGGGCGTGTACCTTCAATTTTTATGGAAATCAGTTTTTTTGCACCTACGTAATACTTAGGCATATACTTACTATCATCTGAAACCGTTTACCTTAATTCGCCGTCAATCATGTAAAATTTCACGATTTGGTCATTTCGATGTAGATCACACCGAAATTATCAGCATCACATAACTTGCTTCAACCAAATTTCAATCTAGCGCCATTGTATTCAACCGTTTCCCCATAAATCATTACACCTCAGGATTCCTACGTACGTTATCTATTGAAACAATTCCTTTTTTCCAAATTTCATTTTTTCTCGGCAATCTCTCAGTGCCCCTTTAATTGGCAACATGAATTACTTATTGGTTCATTTTGAATGTGGCGCAATCAGAGCGTATAAACCCTATTATATGTCTGGCTTTATTTTATTTTATGAGTTGTGTTTACCTGTAATCACTTTTATAGTCGTGCGAACTAATACATTATGTTATAAATGCACTGACGCCGTGCAGTCAGGCCCCTGACACTCTATTGTTCGAATCGCCGAAAGCATCGACGGTCATGAATATACAATGAATAATCATATCAATGAATATACGTCATTTGTGAAGTCGAAAATGAAAAGTACCAGACCATAGTGGACACGAACGGCCGTAATCTTTGAATCTCCGTTGATTTCAATGTTATGTCGGAGTGTTTTACCTAATTTCATACTGACACGACCTGAGTGATAATCAAACGGTCCCCGAACGATGCCCTGGCGCTGTTGAAGTCAGAAATATCATCGTTCCCTACAGTCCGAGCGTTCCCACATCGAATTTCACCTAGAATATTCGTCAGACGAACCTATGTCCGCCATCGTCTGAATATCGAAAAGGCCCTCTGGAGAGTCAAGGGGACACCATTTTTTTTCTACGCATGCGTCCGATCGCTTTGGATTTGTCCACCAAAATTGTGGACAAATTCCTAATGAGTATGTGCTGCATGGCAAGTGACACAACTTCTTGTAATGCGCTAATCAACCGTAGATCTAACCCCCGGGCTCCGGCCAGTTTGGGGTGGAAAAGCTTTATCAGACAGTAATAAGTCCGAGTTGTACCGACGAAAGGCATGATGTACAGTCAATAAAACTATACGGTAGTGCCCACATGTTGTGGCGAATATACACTTACTTGCAACAGAGTGACGGTGGAATCCGGGGGCCGACTATACGACCGTAACAGAGCGACAGTAGAATCCGGTGTTTAATTTTTGTAAAGTTGAGTGTATTGTTAATATAGTCCCGGTTCTGAGCACTTCTCTAGCCCGCCCGGCCTGTGGGCCTAATGAGACGGCGTGCACTTTGCGCCGTGCATATGCTATAACCTTCTAACGGGGCCCTCACATGTATCCGTGTGAGCTGGGCGGCCCCTTACCGTCTTATAGAAAAACAACAGAGTCCAACACGGTGAACAATCAGCAAAACATGTCAACGGCCGCATTGATTTTTTTTTGTCACCGGGTTCATACTGTTCTATACCGGGTCATTATCGGCCTGGAACCGGGCTCATACCACCTCCTCACCAGGTCCTCACCGGCCGATACGCTTGGGTACCGACCGAACCGTCTTGATAACGTCATCAAACTGCCCTGTATAAGCTGAGCGCTCAAGCTCGCCGCTTCGCTCACATTCCGGGAATCTCTGTAAAATACATTTGTACTCAAACTCACGTGTATCCGTGTGAGCTGGCCGGCCCATTACCGTGTGACAAATTGGTGCAGACGGTGGCACACGGTGATGTCACACGGTGTGCCGTTTCCCGTCCGTTGAACACGTTGCCGGGGACATTGCCGGCCATCCGCGCCCGGCAGGAAGTTTGAACATGCTCAAAACTCCTGCCGGGTGAGTAAAAGCGGCGGCAAACGGTGAGAGCCCGGTTTGAGGACGGTATAAAGACGGCACATCCGTTTCACGCCCGTTCGCAGGGCGGTAATGGTAGGCGGCCACCTTACCGTCTAATAGAAAATCAACAGAGTCCAAACAATCAGTAAAAAATGTCAACGGGCGCATTAATCTTTTGTTGTGGCCACCGGGTCCATAACATATATACAGGGTCTATACCGAGTTCTCACCGGTCGGGTACCGGGCTCACCGTCCCCATACATTTCTAGCTTACCGTTCTTACCGGGTGCATAACACCTCCTCACCGGGTCCTCGGTCCATACCGTTCTACACCGGGTCTGTCCCGGGTTCTCACCGGCCTTGTCCCGGGATCACCGGCCTCATACAGTTCTAGTTTACCGTTCTCACCGTGTCCTCACCGTGTGCATACCACCTCCATACCGGTTCCTAACCGGTCGGAACGCCTGGGTACCGGCCGAAACGTCTTGATTACATCATCAAACCGCCCTTTTCAAGCTAAGCGCTCAAGCTCGCCGCTTCATTTGCATTCCGGAATTCGTACGACCAACATCTATAATACTCTCTAAATGTTAAAGAGCTAAACCTCACTCTTTCGAGAGCTTTAGGAGGGACGGCTCTTCTTTTCAAAGTGATTTGTCACTCTTTTAAGAGTGATTTCCACTCTTTTCAGAGTGATTTCCACTCTTTTCAGAGTAATTTTAACTCTTTTTAGAGTGAAAATCGCTCTTTTAAGAGTGAACTTCACTCCAAAAAAGAGCTGTCCCTCCTAGAGCTCTCGAAAGAGTGAGTTTTAGCTCTTTTACATTTAGAGAGTTGCAACATGCCTGCTGAGAGTCCGTTCCGCGAACGGTTACCAGGCTGCATGCGGCCATTCGCAGTCCGTCGCTAAGATGGTCGACGTCCACCACCGTCCATCACCGCCCTGCGAATGGGTGCGAAACGGGTGCGAACGGGTGCGCCGTCCTTATACCGTCTTCATACCGGGCTCTCATCGTTCGCCGCCGCTTTTACTCACCCGCCAGGAGTTTTGAGCATGTTCAAAACTCCGGTGGCCGGCAAAGTCCCCTGAACGTGTTCAACGGACGGGAAACGGCCCACCGTGTGTGCCGCCGTCCGCACCCATTTTTCACACGGTAATGGGCCGCTCAGCTGACACGGATACATGTGAGGGCCCCATAATGATTGGAAGCGTAGCAGCATAAAGTATTATGAGAAAATGTGTACATATCTCCTAAGATTCTGGAGATTCGGAGTCTACCATCGGACCGGGCTTTCAGCTTTCGCATAGTAGCATCGTCGAAGCGAGAATGTCCCCTGTAACCTTTTTCAAGATCTTTGGCACTGAAATTAAAATTTTGGTTCATTATAGAGGGAATCCACTTTACTCATGCGTGCCCGTAACAAAAGGTTTTCGCTCCCATATTATTCGTTGTTCAGATCAAGTCAATGTACGACCTTCAACAAGCCAACCCTTTGAATACAAGCGTTACTCTGTTAACATAATGACGGGCTATTATATATACATTGGCGGGTTATTTTCAAACGAGTATCCATCAACATGTGTGTTGCACAGAGTAAGATATATGTGGTGTTGGTCTTTTTAAATTCTGAACCAACTCTAGCTCTCCAATGGCCGATACGTGGATTACCTCTAATCACCCTTCAAAGGTACAAGACTTGATTGCCTTTCCACATATATTTCGACATGAATATTGCGTCTCCCAATTCGTTTATTAAAGCTAGCTAAATTTGGTACAAGAACTAATTTTCCTGAAATGAAGTTGTACCAAAGATTTTCTAGAAATTCATCGGTTGTACAGATTTAAAAAAAAATGGTAATCATGGTAGATTTAACATTGGTAACGGTCTCATTTCTCATGTTGTACGATTGGCTATGGCCTGTTTTGGAAAAGTGTTTGCTTCGTGTATCCAAATAGCTTACAGTTGTATATTAGCCTAGCTATAACAAGCTATAAAAATGACATCTCTGAATGTATAAACAAAGTGTGCAAAGGAGAAATGGTTGGGCACACTGGTAAAATGGTTTTACAACAAGTGTTGCTATCATTATCAAAGTGAACTCAACTTCAATCACTTATTTATCGAGCAATAATATATTGTTTACGCATTTTAATTGTTTAGATTATAAAGTTAAATAAATCCAGAGATAAATGATAGATAGAAAAATAGATTAAAAAAAGAATAGAAAAAACTATAAAAGCATTGGCGGCCTTTATAAATTATAAAAATTGACATACAAATGATGTTACATACATCCACAATCAAGTTTAAAAAATAAATAAAAATAAAAAAATAAAAATAGAAAACAACAACGAATACACGGAGATTCGAACCCGTGATTGCCGATTGCAAACGATATGGCCAACGTATGCACGCCACAGAGATCGACGAGTGTAATTGTGTCAGTTTTATTATTTAACCATTGATTCTTTTATTTATAACGAACGGATTTTTATCGTGCCATTTTTGACATTTTAAACCATATTTATATGTTACTCTCGCACAAAATGTGTTTGTAATGTGATTATACTCCTTATTTTGGAAAGAATGGTAAAAACGTTGACATTTCGAACACAATAAATGGCATCTTGTATACTGTTTATACGGTCGCTCGACTGAACGTTGTGTGACGTGTTGCATTGCATTATTCATGTTACGATCTGTTTATGTATGCTTTTGTTATACTTCTCAATCGCTCATCGCCAACTCTGTACAAGAAACTTCATGCGCTGTCCCAACGCTGTCGTTAGAGAACAATAGAAAAGTCCCTTCGACTCTCCAGAGGGCGTTATCCGCGACCTTTGACTGGGTTCTCGGGGTTAATCATATTAATGAGCAAATATGCAAATGAGCTAAGTGTCCCCTCCTATTATATATACTCCTTGGTGCAGTCTTGATGCATCATTGCTTTGATCATCGCATCCCTGGTGACAGCCTCTGAATTTCTGTCACACAAAAGATTAAGAGCTGTCTTTAACTGTTGTTTAAGATTATGTGGATACGCTGTACTTGCATTCCTGACATTTTTTCTTTCAATTTTGTTGAGAAATCTAGATTAGTCCGCACTGAATATTAGAGTATGTAGTATATCTTCTCCTGAAACAAGTCCTGTTGAAAATTATTATATAATAGCACTGTCACACATACGGCGATCATCAGGCATTACGCTCTCGTTGCGCTGAAAAAAGTTTCAAAAGTATCAAAACGCCATGCAAAACTCAGTAAGGTCGTTATAAAGTGCTCAACAAAAGAAAGTCGTACACTTTGTTTAGGTCATTTAAAGTAACTTTCGATTATTTGTTTACCAAACAGGCTAGATATACATTTGGATGAATCTTTTAGGCATATTTTGATACCAAACATAACACCTAACAACAAAGATAAACTATAATTCGCACCATTTATAGCAAATTATTCACTTTTCAAAAGTCACATTTTCAATACACCACGCGGAAGAAAACACCAATTGTTAACAAGCACATAATGCCCTTTATGTTCGGAATCAAATATCCCGCTCACTAATACGCCCAGCGCAGGGTAGTGTACACGGCTGCACAGTGTGATCGATTGCCCGCCGGTCAATCCTGGTTAATAACAGTGTCACACACGGGGTGAAGCTCGCACACACCCATTTTCCTCCCGTGTAGTAATTGAAAATGTGACTTTTGAAAAGTGACTAATTTTCTTTAAATGGCGCTAATCATAGTATATCTTTGTTGCTAGGTGTTATGTTTGGTATCAAAATGTGCCTAAAAGATTCATCCAAATGTCTATCTAGCCTGTTTGGTAAAGAAACAATCAAATTTTACTTTAATTGATCTAAACAAAGTGTACGACTTTCTTTTGTTGGGCACTTTAATAACCGATTGGGGACGCAGTGGACACCATCCAGGGATTATATAATTATGGGGTAGGTCACTCCTCAGACAAAATTTCGCCTGCTAAAACCAAAATCACGGGTGAAGATTTTATAGTGGGCGCACTATCATGGTCGTAACAAACCAGACGACATGAGACGTGGTGTTTTTTATCGGCTCAAAACATGATTTGTGGCACAGAAATGGTACATCAATGGTAAAAAAGCTGATTGTGATTTAGAGTAGAACTGATTTGCTTTGATGATGGCATAATTTAGTTGTTATATGACACGAAACTTTTAGAATTGGTTATTTGAAATTAATTTACGTCGAACAACTAATACGAATTTAAAATCGTGGATGGCTTCGTCTGTGAGTGACAGAGGAGGGGCGTGGCGTTATTTGCATTTCATAAATATTGTAATCAGATCAGTTGGGAAGGACGTCGGATCACGACGATCACATCGTGTGAGGTCATGAATAGTCATGCCTGAATATTCATTCACAACGAATGATTGACAGTTTACGCTTAACTTCCGGGTGAAGGACTGATAGAGTGCGCTATACTGAACCAAATCTCAAAATGGGCAGATAGGAGAGTCAATCCCCCTGCACCATCTATACCTAGAGCGGGGTTAGGGACGGCATCCAGGTTCATACGGATTGAAAAGCGTTCAACGCTTTGACAAAACGCACTGGATGTCCGTACTATAGGGAGTGGTGCATTGCGTTCGATGACCATGGCTAAACACATTTCCCGAAACACCGAATTGACACACGGGGAAGTAAGCAAACAAACGGTGGGAACTTAGTGGCCTATTGTTATCCGATAATTGGTTCGCTTTACAATTGACCAATTACACGCGGACAATATACTATATCGATCGATCAATACCTTTAAGTGGGCAATTACGACAGAGCAAACATTAGGCATGTTCAGACGGGCATAAGTAATCGGTGTAAATTTAGACCCTGCAGCAATTAAAATTCCACAATTATTTCCTCTACTCCGGACAGTTGTCCACACGGTACGAAGTTTTCCGACAAAGTTAACACGACCATCGCAGGGGGCTTAGAGTAAATATCGGTAAATATCGGAGTTCTGATTATCTCGAATCCCGTTTTCGGCAGCCTGGTGCGAAGCATTGGTTTCCAGTTAGTTTACAATACGATTTATTCCGTTATTTCCAAATTGTCGGTTCTTTTATTCGATTATTTCAGCTAGGTTTATTCATCGCTCGCTTGTAAACATGAATTCAAGATCGAAATTTCTCTTTTTGTTACTAATTTTTCGCCTCTTTTCGGATGGTGGTATACAAGATTTAATGCCTATGCTGATAGCAACAGCGGTATTTTTTCAAGGCAGATTATCTGATAGGGATGAGCAGCATCGGATGCGTTTGTGGCATCGTCACATCATTGGAGAAGGTTTACGCGAGAGATCGTGTTAAGTGCATCCACACGGGCGTGCTACTCCGAACTGCAGCTCGTGTTAAGGGGGCTGTCAAGTGTCATTTCGTATTTTCCAGGAATTTCACTTTTCTTCATTTTTCAAAACTTCAGAGTGTTATCTATCAGTACATGCAAAGAAATTTACAATTTTGAAATTCCAAAAGCCTATTTAGAAGGATTTAAATCCTTATTGTGATCATTGACAAAGTAGAATGAAAAGGTCTGCCCGCAGGGGATCAGCGAAACCTCCCATGCGCCGCGTATCCTGTGTTTTGTTTTTCACGCAAATTAGCACGCGCCAGTTCGCTTAAAATACGCGACGCTGTTGTTTCGAATGCCGTCAGTGCGTGCTGCGTTACCCGCTATGTTTTTGGCGCGTTTGAGGGCTTGTTCACACGCATTGTTTACGCATCGGAGGCCCGACTAATCAAACCGTCATTTTTGCTGGGGTGTGGCTGAGCCTGAAGCAAGTATATTAGTAAAACAAGTGTTAGTATCAAGGAGTTTGGAAAGAGAGAAGGAAAAAAAGATTTAAAAAAAAGGACAGAGAAAGATTTTGAATCCATGATCGGAGTGAAACATTGTAAGAAGTATCAAAAAGACTTACACCTGGTTTTATCGTTTAATGTTTATTTTTTGTTTGGCCTTTCGATGTTGTACAAGTCCGTCCCACCCTCCCCGTCCATCCAATCCCGGGAGGGGTACTCACGTATGCAGGCGCGTAGCCAGCATTGTCATTCCGGGGGGGGGGGGGGGGGCAAACATCAAGCGAAAATGTTCGACTTTACACCTATTTGTTGCATGATTGAGGTACATTATGACTCTAAACAAGCTTGTAGCAAAGAATATTGCATTTTGGGAAGACAAATGCGCGCGCAGCGTGCGATTTTTTTCTTCATCTGTGTACTTTGACCATCATAATTCCATGGTTCCTTTGGTCAAATGAACCGACAGTCACTGTCTCTCTCTCCCTCTTCTCCCTTTCCCTTTTCTTTTTCCCTCCCCTTTCTCTTCTCTTTCCCCTCTCCTTCCCCTTTCCCTTCTCTTTCTCCCTCTCCTTCCCCTTTCCCTTCTCTTTCTCCCTCTCCTCCCCCTTTCTCTTCTCTTTCTCCCTCTCCTTCCCCTTTCCCTTCTCTTTCTCCCTCTCCACCCCTTTCTCTTCTCTTTCTCCCTCTCCTTCCCCTTCTTTCTCTCTTTTCTCCCCTTCTTCTCGTCCCCATTTTTCTGCTTCTCCGTCCCCATTTTAGGTGTCCGTGGGGGGCAGTCTGCCCCCCCCCCCCCCCCCCCCCCCCCCGCTGGCTACGCTACTGCACGTATGTAAGGCATACGGGGACGTGCCGCTCCAGTGGGTCGTTTTTTCATGAGACATCCTTCCTTAGACATGGGTCCTGTTTTCGCGATTTTCGCAAAAATTTGCCAAAATTAGGTCTGTTTTTGCGAAAAATCACCCTTAGAAATGGGTATGGGTTTTGAATCTCCAGCGGCACACCCCCCGACCAAACCAAATCCGAGTACCCCCCCCCCCCCCGGGCTTCCAATACCGGTTTATTTATTTATTGTCATTACTGAATTATGGTAGGCCTATTACTTCGTACACTCTTAGAAGGTCAGGATCAAATATGAGACGAAAAGGATCAATTTTGATCCAGAAGCGGTATCACATATGAGCTTACCCTTTCCGGATCAAAGTGATCCGACAAGCAGGATCAAAAAGTTTGATCCGAAATGGGATCAAATATTTCTGTCAAATGATACTGAAACGGATCAAAATAATGATCCTTAATCGGATGTACCTGTAGCTTATGATCCTACTCCAGGATCAAACTGAATCAAAGAAAAAGTGAAAACATAGGGGGTCATCGGGTGACAGATTGTAAAAACAAGCATGCATGCAAGGGTCTTTCGGTGACACCGGGCCAAAAAAAGGGGGGTATTTTTAATGGAGCCTGGTGTGAAACCTAATATTGATTGAGTACCCCCACCCCCGGGTGCACACTGCAGACTATATATCGAGTGCAGTAAGCTTACTACATCGTGTAGGCCTAGTACATCGCAGTGATCGTGACATTTTGTGAGGAGCATTTTGACCGAAAATCGTACTGATGGCACTGGTCAGGTACAAGAAATTTGTTCACAAGAATAGAGCATGTTCAAACATAAAAAATAAAACTACTTTACCGACAAAATCATGTAACATTTTACAGATTAGACTGGATAACTTACCGCGGTATTTCACCCTTGTTTCAACTGTGGCGACCGAATTCAAAAGATCGTCTGCTTGTCGTCTATCGGTTTGCGAAAGAGTGACGTCAGTCACTCATTGACCAATGAACTGTTTCATCGAATTGATCCGGAAATCAGATCAAAGTTGATCAAGGTGAATTTGATCCGTTTGTTGATATCTATCTGGAAACGGATCAAAACGATCCGAAAATGATCCTTAAAGGATCAAAACAAAGTGAGCCGGAAATCTACTCATGTATTTGATCCTGACCTTCTAAGAGTGTATCGTTGTTAAGTTAGCTAGTTCTGAATTAGTTCAACTCGGTGTACTAATTTGCCATTCAGTTATATCAAACATAATATCAATTATAAGTGCCATTTTACCTAGGCCTACATATTAATATTATGGATGGGCATGACCGGAGTTCAAGCATCCTCGGGCCGATGAGCCGATGCTATCAAATGGTTCATGGTTATCTTATGGTTATATAGTCTAACTTTGTACAGTTATGTCACATGTGCACACGCGGCAATCAAAAACACGACATGTGGAAGGGGGGGGGTGGGGGTATAGGGCCATGGAGAGCAGGGATGGACAGCCTCTCCTGGCATGTATTCTTTTAAATACTAAAATATAATACGGTATCCATTATAAGCTCATTTATTTTCCACTGCTAGGCCTACGGTTTGGTGACATGCCATAATATGAGACAAAATAAGTTCCAAGATAACCAGAAGTAGGCCTATAGGCCTATTATATACGGCCAAACAAGTCATGTTTCTAAAAAAATCCTCCTAAAATGTCATGGTTAAATTGAATAATATAAAATTCGGGAACATACTAAATGAAATTCGGACTGAACAAAGAACAGAGATCTTCCCATTTCGATCGCTAAATGGCCCATCATTCATATTTTTGAATCAATAAAACGTCCGAATGTTCTAGAATGAAAGCAAAGGTGAAAGGGATGGGATTATGGTGGGAGAGGATGCTCTATATTGCTGCCCCTCGGACCCACCCCAACAAAAAACAGGGTAACATCGGTTTGTGAGATGTAAACAATAGGCCTGATTAAATTTGTGGTTGCACCTTTGATATCCTTGTACTTTTGTGTCCTCTCAATGAAAAAAGTTTCAATCTAGGTATAGGTGACAAGGCAATTCATAGGGATAGCTAATGAATAATAAAACCATGCAGTAATGGAAATACCCACATTACCATGATTACTGTATAGGCCTACTACAGCAAATTGTTAATAATGACCGTCTTTTCACCGTTATCAGTGTTATCTTCAGTAGATAGCAAACTACTTTTAAAAGAGATCCAACCGAAATGCTTAATAGGCCTAGAGCTATAATTGTTATAACACTGAGCAATCACTATTTAATAATTATCTTCGATAGAAAGCAAACCAATTTTAAAAGGATCCAAGTCTATTCTAATGGAAAATACTCATCATTTAACTACTGTGAAATGTGATCCATTACCCGCCAGCTTTAACTTTACAGGCTGAGGATTGCCGCCGCAGAGTCCGACATTTGAAAACGGGGAGGGTGGGGGTGTCCTCAAAATCCACCCCATCCGACTCAAATTGAGGCCCTTGCTCCCCCAACCCACTGTATTTATAGAAAATAAAACCTTTTAGCCCGGTAGTTTGAGCTGTTCTACCCGGTCAAATCCGTCGAGGGAGAGGGACACTCTGCCATGTCTGCTGATACGCTACTGTTACCCGTTCGCTTGACAGTTTACCCATAGGCCCCTATAGACAATTCCTATAGTCATTTTACAAACCGTTCATTTTATTTTCCTGCTTCATTAAACATTGTAATTAATGATAGACCTAGGCATATATATATTTCAGTTTCTTTTTTAAGTGGCGCTGACATAACGAGGATCAAGTTCAGGTGGCATGTTGTGGCCTTTTACTATGATGAAATCACAATTCGTGACGTGACTAAAGTCATAAGCCTATATCATGTTAATCAGAAGCTTACCCGATTCCGTCTCTTTTAATATCTGAAGTAGAAGAAGAGAAAACATGTAGGCCTACCAAACGACAGGTCATAATTAAATCTTCATCCCCATTTCTCGCTTTCTCTCTAATGTTTCCAATTTTTCTCTCTCCTTTGCTAAGTCCTTTATCTAGGATAGGTGTTGATTTTTACACCCAGACTACTCACTAACTGCACCACGGTGCATTTTTAAATGATCACATTGATAAAGACTCGGCTACACTGGGCCTATATTGAACTCTGATGATAGCCGCAGATGTTGCGCACAGAAATTAATACACGAGCGTCTAACCTTTGTCAACCGGGTCAACGCGCACGCGTCGCCATTTATTTTGCCAACTCAAAACATTCCAAGTGCGTCTGCGCTCATTGTCGATTGATGCACTCGCTTTCATGCGTTACGCTTCCCGGAAATTGTGAACGCACTTCGAATGCGCATGAAACGGTATGGCTTCTTTTTCAAACTCGACATCATGAAAAAGGTGTTTTTTAATACACATTTGAGGTTATTTTGATACCAAGAAATGAACGGTTTGTAATGAAACTTTGCACGAAGTTGGGGATTTATATGCTTCCCACAATATCTAAAGAACAGGATTTGAAATATGTGTATTTGCCCGTAAACCATGATCAAACGGCCGTATTGTCACTTTTCACCTTCATCGATTATTTCATTATGTTCATTTTTGAGTAAAAATACGATTTACAGACACGATAACTCAATACAAACTGCATCTGATGGACAGCAAGTAAGTTTAACGCAACAAGCATGATCTTCGCCAGGTTCCATTTTTTTGTTTTTTGTTTTAGGCCTATTTTCCGATTTTTCGGATCATTTTGTGGATATTAACGTTTGTTGGATTTAAAAATCCCATTTTGTTGCCTTATTTGGTCAATAAATAAAATAATATCTCAGATATTAAAAAACAAAAAAAATGGAACCCGGGTAATTTTCTTAAGATTACAAAAATCGTAAAAGGACAGATTTTCAGAAAATATTTTTTTGGTTACCTTGTCCGAATTGAAGACTGGTCAAAATTCTAGTTTTTTATGATTTTCTCCAAAATGGTCCTTTTTAGAGCAATTTCATGTTCATGGTTAGATTTATTGAACCCTTTCCTTCAAGAAAATGTATACTTTTATATGGAATATATGAATAATGACGTAGTTACGGCAGTTTTACGGAAGCTATTTCTGACACTTGACAGTCCCCTTAAGCGCGTTACTCCTGAGAATTCTCAGGATTAGATCGGGTCGGAGTAAGGTCGGATTAGTTAACACGGGTGCCGTCCGCACGGTCACTACTCGGAAGTTTAACATGGACAATCGTTAATCCGACCTTACTCCGATCTTACTCTGAGCGAATTTACGCCAGTCTGAACGCAGCTAATGTTATCCCTTTGGAAACGGTCACCATAATAAAAACAAATCGACCATCATCGACCGTATACAAGTTTCGAGAGAAAATATTATGTTTGTCATTTTACCTATTCATAATCTAGTGGATACGTTTTAATATTTGTCATTTTTATTATGCACGTGGAATAAAGGAAACAATAAAATTAAGATAACAGTTCTATGTATTTATTTCCGAGACAAAATGAAATAATTCAATAATCATTAATAGTGATAAATAACACTTAAAAATTGAGGTTTTAGCACGTTTTCCTGAATATGAGTTTGGTACCACGCGTTACGACATTTTGATGGCTTATTGTGGAGTAGTGGTTATGAATTTATCTAATTGTTTACTATTTCTAAATAGGGTCTAACTAGTAGGATTACAATTATAAGTGGCATTTGGGAAATATTTTCAAAATAGTGTTGCTCCTGTAACACGTGTTACCATTTTGAAAGTAAGAAAAGTAGATTTGTTGTTGCAACAATTTTTTCCTGAACCTTTGCATGGACTTTGAACAACACGAAGGTAAAAATAAATATTTTGGAGCAATTTTCAGTTGGTTTTTTTTGTTGTTGTTCCGTCACATTTTCATGGAATCGCCCACATGTATGCTTATTCGATCACTTGGCCGTTAAGTAGGCCATATATCCCATAACAATGACAGTCCGTGATTTAATGTCCCTTCTTATTCTGATTCAAGAATATAGGTCATCCAGGTCTACAGGGTGTCTCAAATTATTACAACGCACTTTTATAAGGTGATCGTAATAAGAAGAAAATCGGCAATTGATTCGGTTCAGTAATTACGGATTAATGAGCGATTACATAACATTAGTCAAATAACACTTCCATCCAAGTTTGTGTATTGCAGATTTTCATTTGCGCGGGTAGTTACTTTTCTCAATCTCTTTTCAATCAGCCAGCACTGTTGAATACTTTGATAATGCATAAATCTTCATGTTATAAAAGTACTGAGTAATCAACCGTTACACTCATATATTACGACCAGAAAACAAAAACAATACAACTCATTGTAAGGAGAGAGATTTACCATTCTTCATTTAATCTAAATTAACCTTAATTTTGTTTTCAATTGCGTTAAATTGGACCTTTGTGCATAATTGGCAATAGTAAACATGATGTCAGCCTATATTTTCATCAAGTTAAACATGTGACGATAAAAATCTTGATAATGTTAATGCGCAATATTATTGGTATCTTGAATTTGGTCAATTGACTGACAATGATCAGACTAACCACTGTTTTGATTACAACTGTGATAAAAAAAGAAGAAGATTGAACGCATCGTGCAAATTGGTAACAGGAAACTTCAACATTCACTAATATCAAATTTAAAATGTTTTAAAATTAACCGTGTCAACTTTTATGTGGAATTATATGTGGAATTTTGTTAATAGCTAGCTGGCAAAATAGAACAATAATGTTATATATTAATAATAATAATAATAATAATACCGTGTTTATATAGCGCCTTACAAATAACACAAAGCGCTTTACATGAAAAATATCACAAAATACCAAAAATACATGATAAGAATGCACACTAACACCATTAAAAGACTGAACGAGAAACTACCTACAATTTAAAAAGCACATGACATTGTGCGAGAAAGCAGTTACCAGCACTGCAATTTGTGGTTCGGACTCCCCAGACATATCGGACGAACGCACACAAAGAGATCATGCGTCCGAAATGGATGGAAGGTCCGAATCAGACTGAATTGACACACAATATTGCACGTTAGAATATATTACTTCTTGTCTGTAGTGTCTGAATCACTCAATAAGCAAACTTGGATGGAAGTTTGCCCCCCCCCCCCCCCCCAAATGAAATCAAGTAAAGCTGTAAATGAAATTTACAAACAAAGTACACACCAAACCCCCCCCCCCCCCAATAATGACGTCGTGTTGGTTGAGATTGGCACCGTCGGTTCATTTGACGAAAGTAATCATGGAATTATGATGGTCAAAAGTACACATACGAAAAAAATTCGCGCGCTACGCGCGCATATGTCTTCCCAAAATAACATATTTGTGGGTACAAGTTTGTTTAGAGCCAAAATGTAGCTCAATCGTGCATAAAATAGCTGTAAGGTCGCAAATTTTCGCGCGCTACGCGCGAATCGCTTTACTAAATATATCGTGTTGGTCTTAGGAGCCCCCATTTAAAGTCACTGCCCCTTCCTGCCCCCCAAAATGAAAAAGTCTAGTTACGCCACTGCACATAACCAAAGTTAAAGTTTATTGGAGACCTTTGACCTTTGCCTCAGATGACCTTTGACATTGTATGTGACCTTTGACCTCATTGACATATGAAGGTTACCATGTTGCATCCTTATACCAAGTTAGGTCGTTGTTGGACTTTGTATGAAAAATAAATGGCCAAAATCAAAAGTGTATACCAAATGTTTGACAGATGACCACAACCCACCCCAACCCCCAACACAACAACAGACTGACTCACAGACACATGAAGTATGCAGCCACAGGGTCTCTCCTACGGACGACCTGTGTATTGAATATCTCAAAATATAGTTTAATTCATGTTTTTTATGAATTTGAGTCTTAAGTTGGATACAAGATGCATCACAGATCAAAAATACGACTTTTTATAAAATAGACTTAGGCCTATTATGCCCTTGTTCCACATTTTGTGCTCTTAATCAAATATGCTATTGCCGCATTATCATGATTGTGCCTCATTTACTCATGTTGGGTCACATATAAGAATAATAAAATGTAAACGTAATAATATAAGAAGCAAACAATTAGTTCGGAAACTATAATGTCTTAAGTGCCTTCTTTAAGGCATCAACGGATGGTATTATACATGTACAGGTGATATAGATAAGAAGATTATTCCATAATCTAGATGCACAAACAGTCACCAGCTTTGACTCTTGTCATAGGATACTTAAGACGAAGATCCTTCGATTATCTCAAGACCGTATTCAAAAAAACACCTCACAGTCACATCTCGGGGATTAAGGATGGAAAACCATTTAATTTGGTCCAAATATCAGTTATGATGATCCATCTTCTATGAAGGTAATAATTCTACCATCACAAGTCCCAGTGTTTCTAGAATGTAGATCAAAATACCTTAAATTTGTCGATGCTATAATAAGAAACAGGTAATTTTTTAGTTAGGGGAGGATGGGGCAACTGGACCGGTTAAGCATATTTCATGATATAAAAGCTTAAAGCTCGTGTAAATATTTATGGAATTGCTATGAAAATATCACCCATGTAACTGTTTACATATAACATATAATCAATGTTAAAAAATATCCAAACAAAAGGCCAATTACCACTAACTAAAAACTTTACTTGGCACGGTCCAGTTACCCCATCGTTGGGGCAACTGGTCCTATATGTTCCAACGGTTAGAATACACAGAAATCATTGATTGACAACACGGTAACTAAGCAGTATTTTCTTTACAAACTCATTTCCATATTATTTAACGTGTAAAAATGATACAGGTCTCATGAAACCCATGTTTTATACAGTTTTCGTGGTTAACGTGTAAAAAGCAGTAATACTAATGGTGTACAAAGCAAGCGCAATTTTCGACTGCACGTTTATTATAGATAAAACGGTATGAACCTAGTTAAATGGTTACATGGTTGTGATATTCAGACGCCCCATACATTTGTCTATATATTCCCCTTTCTTTAATGATTTTATTTACTTCATATAATCATCATTTAGTACTTATAATAAACCATCTTGATATTTAGCCAGCTTTTCATGTTACAGGGGAAGTTAGTCAATATGACAATGATGACCCAACGGTTGATATACACAAAAAGCAGTGGATAAAATACATAAATCATGATATTTCGTCATAGCAAATACCTTTACAGACACCATTCAAAATATAATAAAGATGTAATTCATAATACCGAGGTTTTAAACCATTCTAAAGCAATTTCATGTCATATTGTAATCCTTTAATATCAGAAATAGTGGTATTAGACCCGAAATGCCCCAAAATGTCTAAGAACTTGAAAGAATGTGAATTATTTCATATTCTATTCACATTTCAATACCGAGTCATGTTTTATTGACACTAACAACTCATTTTCAAAATGAATTTTACAATTTTGATTAAGTTTTTGCAGGCGGTCCAGTTGCCCCACACCCCTTCGGACCACTTACCCCAACAAATGACGTAGCACTTTGTCGAGATGAAACGTTATTAAAACACGCCTGTGACGTAATACATTTTACGCCAAAATGTTAAAACATACCACCATTTGTCATAATAATCAATAACTCCAATACATTTCAGAAAAAAAGGCAAAACTGCATTTTTGTTTTTAGCCATTACACAGATTTCTGTAGCCAGTGAGTATCTTTGAATTCGCAAATATTACGGCGTTCGGGTCCTACAAGTAGACGAGTGTCTTTAGATAAGTAAGAAATTGTGTACTTTGTTATTTGCAAATTCATGAACTAATAACTCTACCAAATGAATACCCGTGATAATGATTTAAGTTGAAGCATTCTTTAAATGATAATATTGATCGGAAATCCAAACCACCAATGTCCCAAATTAGCAATATGCGCCATTTTACGGTCATTTCAACCCCAACCTATGGTTTTAATCATATTTCGGAAAGTCCCTCAGCACACTACAATATAGCACCCATCAAATGCAATATGCACCTAGTATCTTAAGACGACTGTACTGCATGTATATATTTACTGTTGCATATCTGTCAATCATATAAAGTACAAAGTTAAACATGATCTAAACCCATCTTCATATATCGCCCATACTATCTGTGAATTTTCAATCAGTCACTCAAGGAGTTAGCTTCAAAGATATGGAGAAAAAGTGCTAAAAAACGTGATTTTTTACCTCCAAAATCGTGAAAATCACCATTCTTGTTAAAAAATCATATTTTAAGGCACTTTTTGGTCTCTAATTCAAAAAATAATAAATATTTTCAACAACAAAAAAACGATTCCTAGGGAATTGTATGAGGAATATAATAAAACTAGTATGACAAAATGTAACAAAATATATTTTGAGTTATCTTTTCCAAACCTAAAATGGGTCAAAAAACGTGTTTTTTATAATTTTCTCCAAAATGGTCAATTTCATGATCATAGTTGGCTTCATTGAACCCTTTCCTGCAAAAAAATGTATACTTTCATATAGATTAAATGAATAATGAAGAAGTTACGGCAGTTTTACGGAGGCTGTACCTGAAGGTGCACAGCCCCCTTAATGACAAATGACATATAATATAATGTGCCTTTAGGCGACAAAGAAAGGGGGATTCACGTGAAAATGAATACCGACCCAATTTTCTGTTGTAAAGAAACGTATTTTTATGGAGGTGGATGTGTGTCATTTTTGGTGAAAATAACCGCCCAAAACCGTAGAGATTCGTTTGCCCATTGAACAGGGTTGATTTCTTGGTTTTATCCTTGGTGAAAGACAGCACGGGGATAACCTAGAACAACACCTTCCATTAACGGATTAAAGGATTATACAACTTTATTCTGTATGAAGTCTTTACACTAGCCTAACGTATGAATGTCTTACACCAAGAATATACCGATTTCTTTTCGTCGGTAACCTCCAAATCTAAACTTTAAGTTTTCATTCCCAGTGGAAATTTGTCACATTTGAATCTGCATCAGTTTGCATAAATCGTCATTGATCGTGACGTATAATAACCTTTTGTTGAACCCAATGTAAATCATATTGTAATTATCAAAATCGCTAAAAATGTCATTGCATTATTTCATGACCATCAGATTCATAGAAAGAACCTTTCCAGTGTGAACTTAATTTGCTGTGTTAATTTCAACTTATACATAAAAACCCTACTTAACCTCCAAATCCAAGCCGTAAGTGTCATCCCTTGTGGAATGGACCGATAAAAATTGAAATAACATGTGCCCTATTACGAACACAGCGAGCACTTGTTCATATTATCGCCCATTAAAAACTTCCCCGGCATCAATACAATACAATACCGATTTATTTACTCTAGTAGTTGGTCCTAGGAACAGTGGGCAATTGATAGGCACTACAGCCTGTTTTGAGAAAATTAGCGCTTCACAATTTTGTCATGCCAATGTTTCTTTAATTTATCCATCGATGATTTGCTATCTTGGCTTTTTCCCATCGCTTCAAAAAGTTTACCTCTAGTAGCTGCATCAGAATTTCTCTCACGCCAAAGATTGAGAACTTTCCGTTCCTTTTCCCTGGGAGTGTTACCGCCTAGCTTAGCATTGTCGATGTCATTTTGTTCCATACCAAGTTGAATGTAAACATCCTCGAGGCTGGTGAAACTAGACTTGTCCAAGATGTCTGCCACATCGATGTCTGTCACAACCCCATCTGAAACCAATGTTTGAATTATATAACAAGAAATTAATGTAACAGTCTGGGTAATTTATTCCTCACAATACTGTGAACCCGAGCAGGGCCGTCAGATGGGGGGGGGGGGTGCGTTGGGTGCGGACGCACCCCCCTTGAAAATCGTCTTTTTTTTCTTTTTCTTTTTGTAAGGTAAAAATTGCGTTTTTCTTAGTTTGAAATGTCAATGATAGTAAAACTACTCATAAAACATTGACTACAGTGCTTTTTGGACTGCAAAATTTTGTGTCCGTGCGAAATTTTTTGACGAGCGAATTTTTTTGACTTCACCACCCCCCCCCCCCCCCCCCCCCCCCCCCCCCCCCCCCCCCCCCCCCCCCCCCCCCCCCCCCCACACTTACGTGAAATTCACGAGGTGACTGACTTGGAAAAATTTTGGGGCAACCTTTTACGAAAAAAAACACCTAGCTACGCCACTGCTTCCGGTACAAAATCGTGAAAACGCACCCCCCTTGGGCAAAAGTGTCTGACGGCCCTGCCGAGGGGGGGGGGGAGGGGGGGGCACTCATGTGTAAAAGTTGTAATCATCCATGTGAATCCACTTCCAAAAACTACCCTTAACGCGGATTCTAAAAGAAGGAAAAAGTGACCCTTAACAAGGACTTTAGCTCGACGAATCATACTCACAGCAAACGATATAGACCTAGCAACAAAAGTCCCTGACCAGGTGCTTTGAGGTTGGCTAATTCAAAATAGGTAATCGGTACTAGAAATCTGAGATACACATTAAATGAGCAAATTTCTTCTCCGCAGTTTGATAACTCATTCAACAAAATCGAATGGATACTTAGTAAGTTATGGCGGTTTCAATCACCGCGCATAACAACAGCAGTGAATTAGTCAACCTCAAAGCACCTGGTCAGGGACTTTCGTTGCTAGGTGTAGGTCATCAAGACAGAGTTTAGACTAGAAAAACGTATGAAGTATTGAGTGATTCAGTGTATTGTTAGTACATTTGACTTTATAGGCCTAACGATTCAGCTGTTTTAACAAAGATGACACATGCAGTAGACCATCCAAAGGCAATAAATGTGCTTTAAAAAAATGCATCACGGCATTTTTTGTTACAGCTCTACATCTAGGCTAAATTAAGTGTAAATAGTAAGGTTTCCAATGAAGGGGGTGTCAAAAATAGAAATCAATTTTTAGGCCAAATCAATTTTTAGGCCATTTTCAGCATAAAAAGACCGTTTTTGGGCAAAAATCTATTTTTTGTATTTTTTGGTGCGATTCATATCTTTGAACAATGTACTATCCACCAGTAATTAGTTTGACCTGATTTATTGTTTTTCTAAGGAATAATCCATATTTAAACCTGCTCAAATATATCGAAAATAAAGGCACAAGTGAGTACAAAAGGGCACTTTTCTCAGTTTGTCGTTTTATTTGCTACTTATATTCGTTAGTTGCTTAGTCTGTTATGCGACGCTTGAATAAATCAGCAAACTAGTTTGACATGGTCTATGACCTTTATAGATAGTTTTATGATGACAAATCGGGTGAAATTTAACATTAAAGGGGCATTCAAGGGTTATTTGACAATGGTATATATATTTATATAATCATATAGAGAATTAGAGGCGTAGTATCTACTCCTTGTCTTCCGTGCACTCCCAAGACTTCCCAACCAACATTTTGAACTTCCTTTTAATGGTCCTAAAGCCCATTTAGGGTGATGCCAAAACTAATTTTGATATGCTAAGGGGTTATTCAAAATGGCGTCCAAAAAGGCCGCCAAAGGGGTCAATTTTCATAAAGGACATAATATCCAACAAAATGTATGATAAAAGTATACTTTTTAACAATGGGTTTAGGGTTAGGGTATGTATGTATTAGATCACTAGTAACTCATATCTAGTACTTTTGCTTTGTTAATATATATTAAATCAAGATGGCCGCCAGATGGTTAGAACTAATGTTAAATGACCTCAAACAGGTGTTTTGCATTATAAAAATAGTATGTAATAACCTATACTGCAAAATCTAATGAAACAGCATTCATTATATTTCTATGATAAAATGTAATATTTTTAATATTTTAAAATGGTCAAGATAGTCGCCGAAAGAGTTAGTCGTTGAATAACCCTGGGTGATCATTTAATGATCCCTACTCACCACTTAATTACCCGAGTCGTCAGATAACACACCCTACATGACCGTTTATTGACTCGATCCAAGTGATATTGTAATAAACCAGGGACAATCGAATGTCCCTGAATAAACCTAGAAAGTTTACCAAATCCATTCAGCCATATCTATTGCATTATTAGATCCAAAACATCACTTGAAGCGCAGACCAGATTTAAAACTATTTTAACCCGCATCACTCTTAATTAAAACCTTTGTTTAGTTTCTAATTTCCCTTACAATATTGTAATACACCATAACTTATGTTATGCCATTTCGCCTGGATGAATCATACAATCTCGCCGATGAAAAGATACCTTTAGTATAATGTAAGTCGAGTGATATATTCATAATAGTTTGTTATGGTTTTTAATAAACCTTGCAACACTCAAAGGCTATTTACTACACACTCCGCAACTTTGTTGACAGTATAAGCAGATAACGTGGGTTGGCATTGCTCTCTCCCACTCCGGGCCAGAAGGGACAATTCTGGTTTGTATCCGCACATTCTGAAAAATGATGAACTGCTACATGTAGTAACACTGGTTTACAGCAATGAATGCTAGAGGAGGAGTTATAGATAATATAATAACGGTTGGACCATTGAAACAAAGGGATTGTTTAATGACTCCAAGTGATCCTGAGTGATAATTTCATTACCCCGGGCGATCAATTAATAACCTAGGTGATAGGTTAATGACACCAAGCAATCATTTAATGACCCGGATGGTCACTTAAATAACCCCAGGCGATCATTCAATGACCCCAATTGACCATGCAATGACTCAAATGGATCGTGTAATGAATCAAATGGATCGTGTAATGAATCTGGAGTGATCATTAATGACACCAAGTGATATTCTAATGGCCCGAATCCATCATTCGATTATTCAATCCGCCCACACTGTCATCTAATATTACCGCAGGGGATGACCGTTGACACAAAGTGACTGTTTAATGACCCAATGTGATAATAAGTGATCATTTCATTACCCCGGGTGATCTGCACCAGTAGCGTAGCCAGCGGGGGGGGGGGGGGGGGGGGGGGGGCAGGTGGGGCAACCCCCCCCCCCCCCCGGACGAGATTTTTTTTTACTAGTAAACATTTGTATGGTCTCACATGTAAAATCAGTTGATTTTTTTTTTGACCGTGCGAAATTGTTTGACCTCAACCCCCACCCCCCCCCCCCCCATTTTTTTGCAGAAAAGGGTTCAATGAATCCAACCATGATCATGAAATTGACCATTTTGGGAGAAAATTGTCAAAAACACGTTTTTTGACCCATTTCAGGTTCTGCAAAGATAACTCAAAATATATTTTGTCAAAAGTTATCGTTCCAGATGAATTGTAATCTTAACAAAATTATCTAGGAATCGGTTTTTTTAATTTTTATTTTGGACATACATGTACTTTCTTATTTATTGACCAAATAAGGCATAAAAGTCAACATTCTGAATTAAAAAACACGTCCATTTCCACAAAAAGACCCCTAAAATTAGAACTAGGCAAATAATAATTAAACAAAATAACAGATTCTTAGCGATGATCATGCTCTTTGCATTAAGCCTACTTACGTTTCATCAGATGCAGTATTTATTGAGTTATTGTTGCTGTAAATTTCACATTTTACTCGAAAAAAGAACATCAAGAAATCAGTCGATGAAAGTAAAAAGTGACACATTCCGCCGTTTGATCATGATTTACGGGAAAATGCATGGGTTTCCAATCCTGTTCTTTACATATCATGAGAAGCATATAAATCTACAATTCTGGGCAGTTTTTTTATCACAAACCGATCTGTTCGTGATACAAAAATAAGCCGAAATATGTGTCTAAAACCACCGTTTTTCGCAGTTTAAAAGGACAAAAATAAGCCACGTTTCTAATCGTGCTCTGCGTATCTGTGCGTAGTGTTGGAAATTCCCGGGACAGCGTTTACGCACCAGAGAGCGCAGATAAACGCGGCGCGTATAATCTTGCGCGCTACATGCGTTACGCGGTATCAAAACATTCGCTGATCCCCAGCTGATTTTCATTATGTTTTCATTTTGTCTGTGATTAGACAATGGGCGAAAATCTCTCAATTAACGATTTTAGAGTTTCTAAATTGACTTTTTTTCTTGATCTACTGATAGAAAACACTTCAATGTTTTGAAAATTTCAAAAAGTGAAATTCGTGAAAAAATACAAAATTGAGAGTGCACAGCCTCCGGGGGCTGTGGACTCTCAGGTACAGCCTCCGTAAAACTGCCGTAACTTCTTCAATATTCATTTAATCTTTATAAACGTATACAGTTTTTTGCATAAAATGGTTCAATGAATCCAACCATGATAATGAAATTTACCATTTTGGAACAAATTATAAAAAACACGTTTTTTGACCCATTTTAGGTTTGGAAAAGATAACTCAGGGGATCATTCAATGACCCCAATTGACTGACCATGTAATGAATAAAATCGTGTTATGACTCTTGAGTGATCATTAATGACCCCAGGTGATATTTCAATGGCCCCAATCCATCATTTGATTACTAAAGCCACCCAAACTGTCAGCTAATAAATAACATCAGGGGTTGATTTAATGAGCCCAAGTGATTATTTATTGACTCGATCCAAGTGATTAAATGTGATAACCCTTGGTGACCATTGACACAAAGTGATTGTTTGATGACCCAATGCGATCCTGAGTGATCATTTCATTACACCATTTGATAATTTAACGACCCTAGGTGATAGCGTAATGACCCTAAGCAATCATATAATGACCCGGACGGTCGCTTACTTACCCCCAGGTGATCATTCTATGACCCCAAATGACCATTCAATGATCCAAACGGATCGTTTAATGACCCCGAGTTATCATTTAATTACCCCAGGGGATCATCTACAGACCGCGAGTGATACCGTAATGACCCCAATCAAGTAAGTAATATAAAGGATATCTGATTAATAAGGTCATTGATGAATTCATACAACTACAGGCTGTCCCAAAATGATTAGTACCCATCGATGCCCAAAGTTCAATAATTTTTGTCATCATCAAAATCGATGGGATTAGGTCCGTTGTTTTTACATAATCTTTGTCATACTGTACTACCGGTATTTCATTAGAATTTTAGATCATGAATATCAAATTTATCAAACTCAAGATACACTCCATTATGTAAACATGGTGATTTCACCTTTTTGGCAAAGTGCTAAAAATGTGTGAAAGAAACTTGTGTATTCTCATAATCTCTTGTCTACTCAATATACTCGTGTGTGTCGTTCTGTTGTAACTGTTATTAGTTATGGGTGTTTAAATCATTAACAATTCTTCTCCTTAATTCAATTTAACGGGTAAAAGAAGTTTGTCACACTTGAGTAACCCCATGCATTGTTTTATTGGACAAGTGTTTAGGGACTTCTAAATGAAGTGGTATTTGGTGAATCACCAGTGGCTTAGATTTCATTTTCACATTGGAGAATGGATTTCTTGAGCTTAAAAGCTAAGGGACTATATCATTTTTCCTAAGTTTGTAGGAAATTGCATCCCCAATATGAAAAAGTCTAAGCCACTGTTAATTACCCATGACCACGTCTTTACCTGTTTAAATGTCCCTCAAGTTTAGCCTCAAAACTAGTTCATTATATTAAAATGAAGAATTATTAATGGTTTGAACAACAACATGATACAACAGCAGTTTAAAATATAAAGGAACCAAAGATATTAGCAGACAAGAGATTAAGAGAATGTATTAGTTTCTTTCAAACAAGCTGTTTAAAAACTCATTTTTTCGCACTTTAGGTGAAATCACCATGTCTTACACAATGGAGTGTAACTTCATTAAAATAAGTCCGATATTCATGATCTGAAATTCTAATGAAAGGGTTCAGTATAGCAAATATGATAGGAAAACAACGGATCTAATCTCATTGATTTTGATGATGAAAACATTTATTGAACTTTGGGCATCGATGGGTACTAATCATTTTGGGACAGCCTGTACCTATCCATACTTGGTGGCGATGGAGAAGGCTTGATGATCCTTTTGGATATTTCAATATAAGGTAGGGTTTTGAAACCCATAATTATCACCATGAAATCAATAACTTATCTGCTTAGAAAGTTAGATACTGATATTTAGCAAAAATGTACTAGAAAGGTTCAATCAGCCATTTTTGACCATATTGTAATCAATTTGAAAGCCATCTTGCTAATTTCTTCTGACCAATTGTTAGTTATTGGTGTCCATCTGGTATGGTAGCCTTAAATTATTTGATGTATATGATACAAAATATGCTGTTATTATTGGCAATGTTTTAGGCGGCCATTTTGGCGGCCATCTTGGATTCAAAGTATGTTAACAATGCAAACGTGCTGGATGTGAGTCTAATACATACATCCTATAGTTAAAACTATACTGTCATCGTACATTTTGGTTGATGTATGTTGAAATTTGACCCTTTTGGCGGCCATTTTGAATAACCCCTTAGCATACTAACATTAAATTTGGTAACACCCTAAGTATGTTTTAGGTTTGGGGGAGTCCTGGGAGTGCACGGAAGACACTTCCTTAAATACACCTCTAAAGTCACTATAACGATGCTATACCTTCGTGTTAAATAACCCTTGAATACCCCTTTAATGTTGAATTTGACCATATTTGTCAACATAAATCTATCTATAAATGTCATAGACCATGTCAAACTAGTTTCCTGGTTTATTCAAGCATCGCATGACAGATTAAGCAATCAGCGAATATAAGTGGCAAATATATACAACTACAAAACTGAGAAAAGTGCCCTTTTGTACTCCATTGTGCCCTTATTTTCTTTATATTTGAGCAGCTTTCAATATGGAAAAAAAAACAATTTTTTAAAGCACATTTTTTGCCTTTGGATGGTCTACTGATGACTATCGGCCCAAGCTAGCGCGGATTCAGGTTGAAAAAGACCCTTATTCTCCGTAATTGGCGATTTTGATACCCTTAGCACGGGCCCGCGTAGTCTGCTTTAGTATACCTTTTTCCTTTTCTTTGTCACTGTACCGATAGAGGGCTCACTCCCCATGGACCGCTCCCCATCCTCTGATCTCACCCCGGGAAAAAAAGGTCTACTTGCATTGGATTGACCTCGTTGACCTCCGTATACTTTTACATTAGTGCTCGTCCAAAAATTGGACGCATATGTAATGAGCAATTTGTTCGCGTGGGGTTCAAAATTAACCAATGGCAGACACGATAAATACGAAGTATATGAATATTTATATACGTCTTCGCAGAGAGACGAATCTTGCTCACTTGTTAAATTCAAAATGTCGATTTTCTGGCACTGTATAGCCGCCGTTTCGATCTAAAATCACGCTTTAGGAGTTATCTTTGACATTGGTCCTCGCCCAAAATATGTTCCTCATAGATATAGCTACATTTCCGCATATGTGACTGTTTCCATGCTATTTCCTATCTTTCAATATCGTGTAATAAAAAACCTTTTTACGTTTAAACAGAGACAAATAATTTGATCATTGTTTACGATATAACTAGAGACTCTTACACAGCCACAGAAATACCCCCTTCACGCGTTTCTAGATGTACAAACAGCAAATTCAATATTAGCGCGTTATGAAGGGGTGTGATACTATCGTGACGCATAAAAAGCATCGTCCCTAGTAATCCATAGTGTGCTCAAGCACAGTTCTTTTGTAAATCCAATGCCAGTAGACCTTGTATTTGGTCGGTTCTCGGATGGGAAGTATCAGGGGGTGTTGTTCGATTGTGTGACAGTGAAATTATACAAGGTATACGAGTCGACTAGGGCCCGCGCGAATCCGCGTTGTGGTCGAAAAACACCCTTATTCCGCGTTATCGTTCACGCGGATGATTACAACATTATACCTGACCGCCCCCCCCCCCCCCCCCCCCCCCCCCCCCCCTCGGGACTGTGAAGGGGGTTGACCATGTGACCTATATAACACTATAGGTCAAACCACCAAAGAAATTCAGAGCATTTTGTTTGTCTATAAGACAAGATTATACGATTATATTATCTCCAAACAATTCTTTACAAAACCTGAATAAACAGTGTTGCATGATCATGGTCTGCGTTTGTTTCTTACCAAACCATGACTGATTACAACATACACAAGGGCATGATATCCGTTTATTTCTACGATATTCAGAATTATTGAGCCCGTTGAGAGAATTTCCAATTTACCACCCGCGCTAGAAATGGTCTAGTCCTGTTCCAGTTAGCCAATCCCACGCACGATTGGTATCTGGTTTGATGGCCCGCCCCTTTGATGTTTTCGCGATGCCTCGCTGGTTTAACCAGACTCATTATATTTCGTGTCTTCAAGGCGAGAGGTTTATACTAATATTTGTCACACAAAAAAATTCCCGTTTGAGTGTGTGGCCTCTTCTGATGCCTACTATACTATGTACTGCCGATAATATCGTAAACAGTACGTTCCTAATGGACATAGAATGAGTTTCGCAACCAGTTAAGTAGCATACCGTGAGTTTGCAGGGATACAAATGATCCAGGCGGCGGTTGAATGTCTATTTTTACGTGACTCTGGGTACGGGAGGCCAGAGCAGACCAGGCACAATAACGGTGAGAGTATAGTTAAGTTGTTATTAATTGTTATATCATGACTAATATTATATTGGGGTTTAGGCCGCTAAATAAATGGTGATTCGTTTTTATGCATCTGTACCGTAGGCGTCGTTTATTTAGTAATGCGTATTTAAATAGGGTAACATAAATTATTGTATAGGATGTTTGCTTTTTGAATGAGGTTTTTAATACGGGCGTGGCTCATTCCATAGACAAAGGGCGTGAACGCGTTCAATTCAGTTCAAATTAGGTTCAATTCGGTTACGTCAATATGTAATTGCGACTGAATGTAGGGCTTAGTTACTCGATTGGTGGGACCCTCACGGTTTTAATCCTTCAATTGGTCTTTCATTCATAGGTCAATTATAGTACATTGTGAGGAAGTGGAGCATCGTGGCAGGATAGATAATTATCGGTATGTGTCAATCAAAGTTAATCGACCAGGGGTGTGTTTGCATAATTTGATTTGTAGGGTTTTTATACCGGCTTGGTATTATAGTAGATGATAGCTCGCCTCTCATCCTGTTTGTTACGCGTCGGTTGCATCACTTGTATTGAGCTAGCGTTGATTTGATTAGCGATGCGTGCCGTGAATGCAGGTTCTATTCATAGTAAATGGTGGCATTAAATCAGACGCGTGTGGTGGGACTCACCTGTTATTCACAGTACATTTGCTTGTGTGTTGCGTGTCGGTGCCTTTGTGTTTCCCTAAAAGGGGTATAGTATTATTATAGTTCGGGTTAGCTACTTGTTGTCTTGGGTATGTTGTATTGGGCCGGTTTATATTTTAATGATCGTACGGAAACTTTGTGCCTCGTTTGGGGTGGGGGGCTTCATGTTGTTGTCATAAACCCGTCCCTGTTTCCCATCATTAATTTCATGGTATAAATGCATTTTTGTGTTTTTTTCTCTTTTTATATGTTTATAGCGCTAGCCTTTAGTGACGCGTGAGTGACGATGGATCTTTATAAGTGTTTGCTCATAATGTCAAATTAATGATTGATTGGAAATAATTAGGGTTCGGACCAACTGGCGTGAACTAGATTTAAACTTGTTTTTGATCGTTTGTAAAATAATTATTGATAATAAATTAGGACTCGCTCAAACTGGCGTGAACAAGATTAACATTACAATTAATTAGTGTTATGTTCTCAATAATGGGTTTCAGGTGTGACTGAAACCGTAGTCTATATCGTGGGTCAAAGGTCATCATTTCAGGTCACATTGCCATATCTTGTTGCCGTAATCTGCGAGCCAGTGGGATACGAATACGAATCTGGTGGTACGGTTTTTGTTGTTCCTTCAGCTAGTGGCATTAGTTTAAATACTAATACGATAATAATATACTGGGTTTATAATTTCGACTAATGTTCCGACTACCGGGTCATGCTCTCCTTACAACCATTGTCTGATTTATCACACCTTCCTACACATTAAAAGTTCATTGATCCGTGCTGGTTTGCATGGCGGCCCGTGTGTGTATCATCACGGTGACGTGTATTGTTTGTTGGGTGTACATCTCCATGTATTGTTATTGTTAGATAATCTGCTAAGTCGATCATCGGAGAAATGCTCGGGGGATAATCTGCCTTTACCAGCCGAGGCGTTACTTCTACATACATGGTTTAATTGTATTATTAATGGCTCATTTGTTGGCTAATGGTATTCAGTAATTTGGTGGGGCGCTTTCTAGTTAATATGCTTTGATTAAAATTGTGGTTATGAATGTACTTTCCGGATCTGCTTCTGCTGTTCTATTTTTATTTTTTTCAGGAGATGGAAGTAAGAAATGGCTGCCATGAATGATGTATACTTCGGCATCCTACTCGTGTTTCTCCTCCTGTAGGCTTTTGGCTTGGGGTATCCGACCTGCGGCACCACATCTGGGCAATGCTCATCACCCGTATACCTATCAGTGTCGACGACATCACCATACAAAGTAGGCATACAATGCCTTCCCGGTTTCACGAGGCAAATCTTGCTTCGGTACAATACATTGCAATAGCAGGATGGATTCAATGGTTTTATACCAGGGAAATAAGCACACCCGAGGAGGTATTATGACTTACGTTCTCGATATACCGCAGTCAGTTCAATTTTGAAAGATACCGTTATATATTATACGTCATCTGAGGCGCTGTCAGTCGAATCGGGTAAGCGGCTATCCTCAATGAACAAATGTTAGCATCAGTAGCCGAAACAGTGGACACAATGAAGCTAACATTGGCATCACCTTATGGTAAATACATTGACTAAATATGTTGGCGACACATGGACCCATTGTTTACTACATGGGAGAACTATTTATCAGACAACATGTTCCTACTCGAAAGGACTCGGCAAAAGCATTCTAGTTCAGGTCGTATACTCGTATACCTCAGGCCCTATAGGTAAGAGTATCAAGGACAATGGAAAATGTTTGTTACCGAGTAGTTACCCAATATTTTGAGTATGCATTGCAAATTGTGTCACATGGACTTAACATGGACGAGTCTTAACAAGGGCATGCTCGCAGTTACAAATTGAACATTGATTCCGAAAGAAAGCAGCGTGATTTAAACTAAACGATGAGCGTCTCTCTAAAGTGTCAAGTGCTTATGTGTAATCTCGGACCTCTCATATTGTGTTTGGATAATAGAGTAGTATTTACAGAAAATTAACTTTGTCTGTACTCGTTGAGTAGGGCGACCGAATCTGAATTGAGTAGGGCGACCAAATCTGAATATGTGAATATTAATTTATCAAGGTATTAGTAATTTTATTATGGCGTAATGCATTTTGTGTAATTTAGCGAAATTTCTTGGTATGGAGCTGAGTTGCTCTTGTTTATCTATGAATACCACGATTACCGCTGCTGGTATGGTACGAAGGGAGGTGGCTTCACAAGTGTTGCAGATTGTGGCACGGCATCTCATTAATTATTTGGATTACCCTTCATTTATGATTTTCATCCTTGGACATTTTACGGTGATGTGGACAATGTCGTAACTTCCAATTATTTACTGTCAAGAAATGGGTTTTGACACCGAAATCACTAATATCTGTCTATTCATGATTACGAGGACGAGTTTCCATATACAACTGGGCTTTGATTTTAAACTGGTTATGGCTAAATTGTTTTACCTGATAGGCCTCTGTTGTTTTACTTCATACGATTGAGTGGAAACTTTTGGTGGGTATTATTTAAGAATTCAACCTCCGGATTGGCACGGGATGGTAAGCAGTCAACTCAAGGGCCAAATACTATGGTTCTTGGTTTTCCCAAAGGGTTTTTTCGAGTTTTCCGCAGCTGGCTTCCACCACGGCGGGATTCTTAAATGGTTTTCCTAACCTCAAAGTGGAAGTAGGCCGGCATTATGTTGGGCTTTGATAAATGCTGGTCAGGTTTGGTATCATTTTTATTATAAAATAATATGGATTAATAAAAATTAAAAATCACCAACGGGGCAGCACCCCGCTAGGGGCTCTGCCTCCTTGACTTCGCAAGGGTGCCGCACCCGTGAACCACGCTTTGCCCCCCCCCCCTTCTGAAATCCTGAATCCACCCCTTGTGCTTGGTAGGGGGGGTCTACCCCTTTGCCTGGGCGGGGGGGGGGGGGGGGGGGGGGGGGTTAGGCAAGTGTTCGTCTTTGTCAGGAAGTCAAAGACAAGCACTTGTTTGGCAGTGGTTTTTGGTTTTCAAAGTCAAATGATTTGAGATCAAAATAATGTGTGAACGACACGTTCAAAAAAGGTTGGAATTAGAGCGGTGGGGGGAAGGTCCATAATCACCCTTGTTAGGATGGTGGCCTTATTCTAAATAGTAGTTCAAAAATGATCGCAAATATGTGTTAGGCCGGGTTTCGGCTATACAAAAGAAAATTTTAGGACTAGCCTCAAGTCTCAATTTCAGTCGGCTGGTTCGACATTATTATTGTATTGTTCTCAGTGTGTTTGCGTTTGCAAGGGGTTATAATTTGGGTTTATCTAATCCAGGAACAGGCGGGAAAAGGGAGGGGCCCTGCTCTAGGACTGTTGCCTTTCCGCCATTCCAATTTACTGTGTTTTATGAAAACATGTGGTGTATGAATTGAGCTTGGGTTGGCAGTTCTTAATGAAATAAATGAAATGTGTAATATCTCGCTAGACACGAGACATCCGCAAAAACAACTTTCTTGTATTAATTTCTCGCGTCTGGAGGTAACAATACCATACACATTGTCCAGGGTATCCGATTTTCTTACGACACCAATGGCAAAACATACAAATTATTCACTATGCAAACAGTACCTCAAGTCCAACATGACAGGAACCAATGGCAAGGTTACTGATCAGCCTTACATTTAATTTGGAATAATAGCGATCAAACATAAAACAAATACAAACCAAACATGTTGTGTGTACAGGTGTATCATCATTATTCCAAAATAGAAGTCATATTAAAAACATATCAAACAAAAAAGTCAGTAAAATATAGTCCCATGTAAACAATAAAATTCCAAAAAACAACCATTTGATATTGACATTGGCAAGTCCAGTAAACACGGTAAACAATCAAATGTCACTACGTAAAGCAATAAATATATCCTTGTAGGTTTAACGAAGCCGGTAATCTTGTAGGTGATTGTGGTCTAAATGATGCTGCAATTCCATTTCGGCTACATGAGAGAGTTCAGGAGGGCATGCTCTCGATGACTGCACTGGTATGCTTGGCAAAAGTCGTCGTAGCGGCCTGATTGCGGGTTTCGAATCCAGTGGCGTAGCTAGGATTTTTTTCAGGGGGGGGGGGCAAGATTTCTAAAATGTTCGTAAAAGGTTGCCCAAAAGAAATTCTAGTCACTTACCTCGTGAATTTCACGTAAGTGTGGGTGGGGGGGGGGGGGGGGGGGTGTCAAAAAAAATCGCACAGTCAAAAAAAAAATCGCAAAGTCAATGTACTACATGCACAATTTTTCCTTCTATTTGGCTAATAACCTCGGTTTTTTTCTCACATTTTTCCTATTTCCTTTTTTTCTCATCCCTTTTTTTTTTAGGGGGTGGGGGTGGGGGCCCAAATTGGGTTTTTTCGTCAGGGGGGGGGGCATTTGCCACCCCCTGAGCTACGCCACTGTTCGAATCCTGGTTTCTCACAGAACGTCGACGACGATGAGCATGATCAGTAGAATCAGTGACAGTTGCAGCATTCACCGATCTCGAACATTTTGACGTAACTACTGCAGGCGTACAGCTTGGTGTTGCACTGCTATCGACCAAGTTTCTCTTGCGGCCTGAAACATTCGTATTGCGAACGCGAAGTCCAGTTACATTGATTGCGTCTGGGCTGCTACGACCGTTCACATGAACAACGTCAAACATGGCCTGCTCATTCTGTACCAGACTTACTTTCTTGTGCGCTGGATTGGGTTTCACAATACTGCCTCTATGTACAAAAATGTCCTGTCATGTATCTGTCCTTGTGATAAACCCGATCCTTTCAGCACATTATACCACTTAACGGATCCAGATATATTCTACTCTGTCACTTTCCGAGTCGGAGAAATATTGCTGCGGGTTGGCATAAAATCCTGATTAACCCTAGTTGGTATTACAGCATTGACAATTCTTGCATACTTGTTGCTGAAGTTCTGACAGTTTATCTTCCAATTTGTTAAGTTTTGCCAATAAAACAACAATCACATCAGATATCATGATGAATAGATGATATTTACAGGTAGCCCTGGTCACAATGGTCAGACATTGTACAGCCCCACGTTGGGCGCCAATGTAGCAGTCTGGGTTATTTATCCCTTTAAGACAGGAAGTACACAAGGTCACATGTGGTGGACAGTAAACAGATAGGGTCATGGGTGTTACTGGGTAGATGAATTGTGCCAGCCAGGGATGAACAGAGGAAAATATAGAGTACAGACAGGGTTAAACATAGAAACAAATAATACATTAAAATATGAAAATTGTATAATATTCATTACTGTTACATTAAGAAAACATATTATATGTTTGTATTGGGTAGCACTGCAAAACCAGTATGTAAATCCAATCGTGAATTTTACGTGAGACTTAAACTATTTGCTGGAAAACTAGTTGCTATCCCAGTTATGATAAATTCACCGACGAAAATAAATCATAAATGTTATACAAGTAATGGGGTATAGAGGTTTAAATAGTTTATCACTTTTGAAAATTTATAAAATGCGAAATGAAGCGAAACGGGCTCACTGCACTTCCTAGCAAATGTGCATCAAAAAACTAAAGGTACGTCTACATTGGTTTGGTTGATATAAATCCATCAGCATGGATTTTTTTTTAAGTTCAATGTTTTCATGTGGGTGCAGCAGCTTCATTTCGCTTCATTTCTCATTTTATCACTTTTGAAAATTGATCAAATGCGAAACGGGCTCACTGCACTTCCTAGCAAGTGTTCATCAAAAACTGAAGGTACGTCTACATTGGTTTGGTTGATATAAATCCATCGGCATGGTTTTATTAAAGTTCAATGTTTTTATGTGGGAGCAGCAGCTTCATTTCGCATTTAATCACTTTTGAAAAGGGATAAAATGGGAAATAGGCTCACTGCACTTCCCGGCAATTGAGCAGTTTTGTGTAAATGTCTTGATTCAGCCAATTCGCTTGGTTTCGCTTTATTTCGTGTCGTTTCGTTTCATTTCGTTTCGCAAAGTATCATAAGCTGTTTATCCTGAGTCGACAAGAACCAGTCCCGACTCCCGATTCGGTAAAATAAACACAATAGTTGCTGTTTTAATGACAACTAGAGTAAATTACTAACACTAGACCTAATTATTATTTTTATGTTTTAAATAACATGGTTAAATCATAATCTCGGGTGCCAAAATTTAAACACGCTCGATGTACTCATGTTCCTTACGTATTATAGTATAGTGTGTGGCTTTATAACCATGGTAACCGCCAACGCAACCTAGTTTTGTACAGCATCGTACAACCTCTGTCCACCCATTTTAGCGCGTGCAGTAATAACGACATAAATTGGATTGTCATCAGTAAGACAGAAATACTGTATGGAAGAACAATTTCTGCATTTTCTGGTAAGTTTTTAACTTCAAATATCAAATTAAGCTAGATACTGTAAATTGTTGATGAATGAAGCTCAACTCAAGTCGGGCATGATCAGAATGTCAAAAGATCGTGCTATTTGTGTTGTTTGAACATTCATTTATCTGTATCTGTTTTGATTTTTCTCATGTTTATATAAACCAAGTAAATTCCCTTTGGGGCAAGAAAGAAAAAAAAGTGATATTGCTGAAGTAGGCCTACATGTATATGATTTATGGAAAAGTTAAGCACATCACATGGAAATGGTGATAACTTGTTCTGGACAGCTAAAATCAAAGGCCATTTTGTTTTGATCTTTCAATATGTATTGGGTTAATAATGTTCTCTCCAAAAAATAAAACTATACAGTCATCAAAAAAGTAACTATACAGGTAATAAATGGGCTTATAACTCTAAAAATGTATATCCTACCTAAAAATATTAAATCATAAAGTTGTTGAGAAATTTATCTTCTTCTCTGAGATATTGCACGCTAGGATCGGTTTAATATTGAAGAAGTGACAATCCAAAATATAAGGTGAAGTCACAATTTCATTTTCACATTTTACATTTCAACACGGGGGAGAGTATGACAGGTAGCGTGTGTGTGGCGTATTGATCCATCGGAACAACACGGCCGACTGTCCAACCTGCGCATGCATCCCCCAATTGCACTACCGGTAATCGAGAAGGTACCCGTAGATGGGTCCGCGTGTAGAAAATAGAAATGTGAAAATAAAAATCGGACTTCACCTTACATTTGGGAGTGTCACTTCCTCAATAATCACCCGATCTTAGCGTGTCATATCTCATATTAAAGAAGATGACTTTCGCAACAACTTTATAATTTGATATTCTTAGGTAGGATATATATTTTTAGAGTTAGAAGACCATTTATTACCTGTATAGTTACTTTTTTTGATGACTGTATTATGTTAAAGCACTGAATCTATGGTGGAAAAAGTACAAATTTGACAAGAATTCATCACAAAAATATACTGAAAACGGGTTTCCTATGGCTTTTTAACCGCTAAAACCAATGGGCTTCAAGGGGGCGCTGTCCTGGACCCCCGCCAGGGGCCCTACGGCGGACCCATGGACCCAACCCGTTAGAGCTTCGCTAAACACGATCTGCTTTACTCGGCAACATGGTATAAAAATACTCAGTTCATTTTGTTCAAGTGTTTAGTGCGCAACTTGGTGTTTAACTAAAATGTTCTTACGCTGTACTTGGGTAGAATTAGACCCAATTCATTTTGTTCAAGTTTACTCGAGTGGTTAGTAAAGTAAAAAACACCGGTAATTGTAGTTTTAATCAATATTGATTTAAAAAGTACCCTTATTTGTTCTACCCGTAACAAAGTACACTAATTTCTAACAGTGTATGTATTTAAGTACAAAAGGGTCATTTTTAATTTGTCATCTAAAAGCCATGAACGTTGTAGGCCTCAGTGGCGTAGCTAGGATTTTTTTCAGGGGGGGCAAGATTTCTAAAATTTTCGTAAAAGGTTGCCCCAAAAAAAATGCTAGTAACTTACCTCGTGAAATTCACGTAAGTGGGGGGGGGAGGTCAAAAAAATTCGCACAGTCCAAAAAAAATCGCTCACTCACAAAAAAATCGCGTAGTAAATGTACTACATGTACAATTTTGCCTTCTATTTGGCTAATAACCTCGGTCTTTTTTCTCAATTTTTTCCTATTTCCTTTTTTTCTCACCCCTTTTTTTTTTTTAGGGTGGTGGGGGGCGGGGGCACAAATCAGTTTTTTTCGTCAGGGGGCATTTTCCCCCCTGCCCCCCCCCCCCCCTGAGCTACGCCACTGGTAGGCCTAACTGGTAATCGATAATGATCTGAGACGGTTCATAAGCTATAAATGGGCGAAAGTTATAAATGGGCGAAAACCGTACAAAATTGACCCAAATTATGGGGGAAAACCCAGGACAATCCAGGGCTTTTCAGACTGTTTGTTCATCTTTATGCGTACTACTGCAACCATGCAAAATGTCCTAAAAGTATGGAATGTTTGAGCGTTAAGTCTCTTTAAATGTCCGAATAAATGATAGAGGTCTTTGGTTTAAACAAAAGGTCTTTAACTGACCTGGTTATATTTTCAACAAAAGTCTATAGTGATATTTGTTATTAGTTTACCCTTGGACATCTTGGTTGACAGCTAAACTGATATGGGACCTTTGTGTGCGTTGCGTTTCTCACAATACGGGAATGTTCCCCTGGCTTCAAACATGCTTCATGTAATTGTTTAGTGTTTCATTCAAAAGACAATTTAACATTTCAAACAGATATTGCTGGGTAAATGAATGGGCTTGATGACAGATTCCACGGTACATTGAAGCTCATGATCAAGTCATTGACAGCGGAACAGAAAGAAAATTGGATGATCAAATACTTTAGTTTATTCTCTGTACCTCTCGGTTGTACCTACACTGTTAGAAATATCCGTAAATTTAAGGACTCCGTAAAGTGAAATATTTTCTGCGTAATTATACGGATTTTTCCGTTAATGCAAATACTAATTATGCTAATTAGCATGATTACAATCAGCCACATTGGCCCAAACACCTGCACATAATATAGTACATCTATTAAGTAAACACTGTTATTCCACCAACAACCATGTAAAGATGTCAAAACTCATGTTAATGTTCTATTTATTTTCGGAATGAAAAAAATTGTCTGGAAATTTTGCTGCCATTTTACGGACTGACTTTTTGGTTCCGGCAGCAAAATTTCCAGACAATATTTTTCATTCCGTAAAATAAATAGAACATTAATATGAGTTTTGACATCTTTACATGGTTGTTGGTGGAATAACAGTGTTTACTTAGATGTACTATATTATGTGCAGGTGTTTGGGCCAATGTGGCTGATTGTAATCACGCTAATTAGCATAATTAGTATTTGCATTAACGGAAAAATCCGTATAATTACGCAGAAAATACGGCATATTTCACTTTACGGAGGCCGTAAATTTACGGATATTTTTAACAGTGTACTTGTTTGTTCACCTTGTGGTTTTCTTTCAGGCGTCGATGATTGGTTGCTAAACCGTGAATCTTCGATTATATGCATATCATTCTGCGAGGCATTTGTAAATTCCATGGCGCTAGATGGACATTCTGGAGAAGAGATATGTGCCGAATTCTGCAAATAATTTTGATGTGATGTACATCGAAATTACGAAATTGTGAAATATAACATGATATATGGTCGAATCCAACGAAAAGTGTACACGGCTAGATATTTAGGGTCCAGTTTCAAAATGCTTCGATCTCTTTTTCCTTTTCCCCACTCAAAGTCAACATATCAAGCTTGTATGGAAAAAAAGTGCCATCACTAATCTCTCCAATTGACCACGTGGTGGAATGATGAAGTTGAAGGTACACTTCTCAATGTTACCTACAAATACAAGCACCATATTTTGATTAAGTGATGATTATTCCACCTATTTACATATTGCATTCAAATTTGTGATTGTATTGTATTCAGAAGATGCTAATGCTGATAGAAAGTGGACATATTTGTACAGGTACTCATCTTTTTTTACATTTTAGATTCACACAGTTAGGTAGCATTTTCAGGCTCTCAATACTTTGAAACATGAGGTTGAGTCACTTTGTATACTTTCACCAAGATGATTTTAATGAACATTTGTTTTCATGTACCTCAAAGAGGGGGAATGACCCTTTCTGGAAAATTTAGAATTTTGAGCATGCGCCAGAAACGTAAGTACATAGAGGAATGTGGACATTTTGTATTCGTAGATAACAGTTAATGTATACGTAGGTATAAGAGAAGTAAAACTGTAATAAATTAATGTTGTACTTAATTTATGCTGCATTTTGGGGGTGAAATGATCATGCAGGGTTGTTAACAATATTTGTTTTTAAATAAACATGTTAAAACATGTTTAAATCCTAATATTATGGACATATTCCCCAATAGTTTACTTTAAATAGATACTAGAATATTAACTTAATGTTGAAAAAATATACAATATCTAACTCTCAGTTGTGATTTTGAATAGGTTTATTAAGAACAAAATATCAGGCAACAATTTTAAGCATTCCTATAAGAGAAAAACATGTTAAGACTTAAAGCACGGTAGCTAATATTGCAATAATCGAAGTATTCGTAGATAACACATTTGTTCTCAACTTTAACTTCGTTGACTAAGAACGGTTGGATTCTTTGATTTTACATATGTTTAAGAGGCAAAATTGTACTCGACGTAGTTTGTATGCCCTGAATCGCGTGTGAGGGTGAATGTCGTACAGCAAAATAAAAAGGTGTCTTGCTTGACGTTAAAAGTTGATAATATAAGAATGTGCGCTCAGCACTGCTTTTACAAAACAATCAGAATTGCGTAATATTCAACATTTGAATAAAAAGCAAGATTAACCAAATAAACATTAAAATTATACAAAACTATGTTCCTATTTCTAAGATATAAAAGAAAACATCCTAAACATCAATATACTCACTAGGCCTATACTGTTAGTATTATCGATCATCTAATTTGGTTAAGGAATGTTGATTAAAATTAATTTACACATGATAATTACGGCAGAAAATGTTTTATTATGCTAACGTATCTGATCATCCAATTTTGTAAGTGTCTTTCTTGTTTGACTTTCAATTATTAAGAATGTGCGTTTAACTTCTACAAAACAGTCAGAAGTGTATAATATTTAACATCTGATACAAGGCAAGATGATGACAACATACATAACGTACTGGGTTAAAATTTCGTAAAGGTATAGTTAAACAATCAATTAACTCGCTAGTATAATATTCTTACTCATCTCATTTGGTAAAAATCATGTTCATCATTAAAACTAAACATAATGAAATATTAAGCATATAGAAACATTTTAAGTAAGATACCTCTGATCATTCAGCCTTGTAATCTCTACTTAACAAGTTTAGTGGATCTTGTTGTATTCTTTGTGTAGTTAGTTCTTCATCTCTCTCTTGTCACGCGAATGAATATCTAGTAGAACAGAATTACTCTTTGTTTATTATAGGACATTTTAGAATGTTAAGAATGAACGTTTCAGTTTCCGTGTGAATCCAAAGTATTGGATCGAATCAACTATTGAACATTTCCTCGAGCCATCATTAATTAGAAAGCAAGCGGTTTTCTTTTAGCAAACAGTTTGATTTGCCTGTAATTCATAATCTTGAATGTCAGGTTATTTGTTTTAAGCAATAAAACAACCGGTTGTCTTCCTCAATTTGTTCTAAATGAAGGAGGCAAGTGAGTCTTCTAGCAGTTATCATTTTGAATAGCTGTTTTAAACACGAAAGCCAGATCGCTTTTTAATTCATTTAATATTTACTTTGAAATAATTTCATATCAGACCTTATATTATATATATAAGTTTAATATGACCGAACATGTTCAAAGTCTAGAATATTCAAATGTCGTGCATTTCAGTCCACAGCGCGCTGAATAAAGCACATACAACTTACAGCAAGACATCCAGTTGTCAGATTAGAATTAAGATATAATTTCCTAGTTTGAAATTTGTATCATTCTAAAAGTAGATGTAGACAAAATAGGAATTTTATGTTTAGTGTTGTTTGATTTAAAAACACTAATCTAATAGGTTTTGCCACGACAGAGATATTGTCGGGCATGTGCCTTTCATTGTGATTTTCTTTTAAATCAACCATTGCTTAGTTCAATTACACTAATTAATGAATGTCGGAAGCATTATTCATGAACAATTCTTGATTTGAGACTGAAATCAGTTAGGCCTACCCTTGATTACCTCCCACCTTTAAAAAAAAGGGGAAAATTTTAATAAATTTCTTTTTCACTTAAAATACGTTTCGGTGACATTACACAACCTGCCCGAGCAAAAATGAAGCAAGTTATTTTATATTTGTGACACATGAATTCCATTTTCAAATACAACTACAATAATGGCCAATAGTATGTACCTCAGTAGTAACTTCTCTGCAATTCCAGAGGAAGTTGGTTAACTACGTATACATCATATCGACAAGCTGGTTTAAACAATATTACGCACCAAACGATATTATTCCCGTCTTATACATTCCTGCTAAATATTTACATAATATAAGGTGCGAATGAAAGCGAAAAACAATACAGGAATTGTACCATGCTCATTAACTAATATATAGGTTACCTACGAATACAAAATGGAATATGAGAACATTGATTATGAAGCCGAAATTTCATGGATATTATGATTAAATGTACCTATTTTAAGACGATCAACGTGTAATCTATGGATATAAATAACATTCATTCACTCTAACTCCAACAAAAAATATGTTCTCGGCAAAACCAGTGTGATTACACCATGCATTTTATTTAAATTAACACCTCCTATTTTCATTTAATAAGGGAATATTAATTTTTTCCCTCCAAATATAAATATAATAATATATCCAGTCAGATTGTATGATTGCGCACTGCTTGTATGTAAAATCAAATCATTTAGGGCCAATATGCACCGTGTATATTATTGAATGTTGCCTACATATACATGTTACCTCCGAATACAACATGAAGTCAATGCACGAGAAGCTGTTACTGATTATTTATATAAACATTAATCACCCCCATTGCGATTTAAATCAACTGTCAGAGGATGTCTTTGCGTCAATAACATAAACAACTACACTAATAGGAGTAACAAGATTGAGACATAGGGAGGCTATATTCAATCAACTTTTAAGACAACAACAAATTATTGATGCACTTGTACGCAAACTACAGAATTTTGTGAAAAGTTACTTACAAAAGCTGAAAGATTGATGTAAAACTTCTCTGTGGCTTGCCGAACGCAGCGCACATTTCTACTTTATTCCAGTCGATACAAGTATGTAACAACAGAGGGAATAACCACGGTATCGTTATTTGTATTTGAAGGTAAAAGTTCATATTTCAAATTTGCCTACGAATCCAGCCTTTTATTGCTGATATTTCAAAAAATGTTGACTTCAAAATGATAAAACTTGGCACACATGTACATTGTATCACACTTCGCTTATTCTATAGATATCATTCACTAATCTGTGTTTATATTAAAATGGCAGTGTTTTAAATAAGTATTCGGAGGTAATGCATTTTTTTTACCAAACCGATCGTTTCCGCTTTTAAAATTTCTAACAGCTTTATCAAAAAATCGACTTGAATGTGGACAATGCATTTAAGTATTTAACATATTTAGGTATCCTTACAGCACAAATTGCACTACCTCAGGCGAATTCTTCCCCAAAAGTGAGATTTAACAAAACATGTATTGGTAGGTAACGTTAAAACTTACCACAGCCAACAAAATCACAACAATTCAGGGGATTGATCAAAAGTAACAAAAATTACAAGAGGCATTCTTGAGATATCCACCAATCAAACAGGTAAAATTATTTCCGCTTAAGCTCGTTTTCATCTAAACGGTTATATGTCTAAAATAAAACCTTAACAACTATTTTGTAAAAAGGGTGAAAAATAGCAGGTTTATTGCTCGCATACGCCCAATTGTGCATAGAAGTTAGTCATATTATATATGGCGCGAAGCGTCTCATCGAGGCGGATACGTATAACACAAAAATAAAATAGTCAAGATATAGATTATTTTATTATAGGCCTGAACATCACGTGTACACTTTTCGTTGGATTCGACCATATACTGCACTCTGATACGTATCTCTCAATGCCCCTTTAAATTGAAGTTTGTGTACTGCACTATTGTAACATTTGAGTAACTGAACTCAAATGGAGACTAGAAAATACCAAGAGGAGAAAAACTGTGACTTAAATTTGGTCATCACCCACCTTTTATCTACCAAGATTATACAATCTTAAATTTATATTGCCCATATCATATGATTATGACATACGATAATTACGCGAACCATATTTACATAGATTGCGTTAATAAGAACAGTTTCAAAAGATATGGTATATTATATGGTATTCCAACATATTTATACATTGTTTTAATCAAATTTGGCTGTGTTTTTGTGAGTAGATACAACAGTAATGGTAATTTTTAATGTTCATCTTGAATTCTGAAGTGTTTTATTTTATTTTTAATCTTCAACACTATTTCGTGTCCCTTTAAGCTCTCAAAATACTGGGCGGTCCCTACTAGTGATTTTAATGGAAAGTTTAGCACAGCATGATTATATAATGAACAATTTAGCATTAATACCACATCATGTTTCTGACGATTTTTATCAGGTACTTGGAATAGTAAACACTTTTTTCCTATTTCACACAAAACGATTCCCACCTTTTGATTTAATTGATAAAATGTGTCTTAAAAAGTGTTTTATTAACAATTCCAAGTTTTAGACCCACTGCCTAATAATAAATGATGAATAATGGAATAGTCACCTCGTCCCTTACAAGAAAAATGTGACGGGAAACTAAAAATATGAAGAGCTGTTTTGCAAAAGGGCTTACATCCACTTCTGCATGTTACTCATTTTGCATTTAGTAGAGTCATTATCTTGGATTCCGTTTGAAAAACAATCTCATATTGTTCGTATGATAAGAACTGATTGGTTTGTTTTTTCAAAATGGATTAGTAAGAACGCACATTTTTGAAAAATGTGGGGCTTTGGAATGAGTCTTAAGGAATTTTTTGATTTGATTTTTTGAATTTTGTGAGTGATGTTTTTATTGAACTATTCATCAAATGCATAAAAAAGTATACTTTTTTGGAAAGGAAATTGATTAAACATTTTTGAACAAAGCTAAAAAAAATAATGTGCTCAAAAAACCAACATTGTTGGTCAAAATTGATGCCAAATTTGGATTCTCAGATTCATTTCCTTTCCAAAAATGTAAATTTGTATATACATTGAGTCATAGTTCAATAATTACAGCACTCACACAATTCAAAAAGTGACTTCCTTGAGTGTCCCCCTTAAGAGCTGAATTATGGAACAATAGAATCGGATGATTCCGTTACCTGATCAGGTGGACCTGGAACGGGATCAGTTGGTTCCGATACAGAATCAGTTGGGTGTGATTCGGAATTAGTAGCTTCCGGTAAAGGATCAGTTGATTGCGATACAGAATCACTTGGTTCTGGCTCAGTTAATTCATTAGACGCAACCTGGAGTATTGGTGTAAACAAGCAGAAATGATCCGTCCATATTGAGATTTTGTTCTCCTCTTCAATATCCAAATCATAATCTTTCTTCATCAACGTTTCCCATTGGTGCTCTGGCTCTGTTCAAAAACAATGATTCAACACAATGAGTGTCATCCGATTATATTGTATCCAAGACTCTGGTAGTCTTCTAATATACATAGATTTTGTCAGCTACATTTGGATATTGCATCCATAGATGGGTTGAATCATCCAAGTAAACACTAAGAGCGGGTTTCTATTGAGGCACCGGGTATTTAACGCTAAGTTAACTTAACGGTACTTAACGCTAACTATTTAATCCCCCTGGTTCTACTTGCGAAAAGTTACCGCTAAGTGTATAAGCGTCCAAATCGATGGGCCACTACATTTGACCTTTTGTTATACCAACAATGCCGTCCCACCTGAAAAAGACTGCCTTTGCATTCCTTGTCTCTTATTGCATGTTAACAACAAAAACAGGTGTATACTTCCGGGTCACAAGAACTTAATTAATTACCGTTAACAAAGCTGGTTTGTGTGGGTTTGTGTGGTTTCAAAACATAAAGATCTTCTAAGTTACAGATCGATACGATTCCTAATTACTTAAAAATCATAATTTTAAGAGGTTGAAAAATAGATTGTCCCGGTATCAGGACAATCTATTTTTCAAATTTTACTCTAAATTTACTATAAAACCATGATTCTAAGGGAATAAGGACTCGTATCGCCCTGTAACTTGGAATATATTCATGATTTATGATCAGAAATAAAATCTGCAATAAAATCTGCTTCCAATTTTTTTCGAGGATTGAGGGCGCCCCTGGAAAAGATCACATAATATACCTTTAACTTAAACACGCGTCTAACTAACTGAAAAGTGTCCAACGCACGACCTATCTGGAGACGAGATTTGCGGAGTTTAAAATAGGTTTCTTTTAACTTTACTTACTTACTTACTTAATTCGAGTTGTGTTCTCAATGGCTCTCCACCCTTTCCTGTCCCGCATTGCTGTCTTTAAGTCTCCGACATCCAAACCAGTGTCCTGTTTCAGCACATCGATGTAAGTTAGGGCAGGTCTTCCAGGTTTTCTTCTCCCATGCTTTGGTATCCAGTGAACCAGCTTTGACTCACATTCTTGACTCCTAGAGCAGTGGCCTGAGAATCTTGTCCTTCTATCCCTGATCTTTTGGGTGATTTTGGGGAGGTCTCACAGCTCTGTGTTAGTTGTATGTTGCTTCCAGTGAATGTTGAGGACAGCCCTCAGCATACGAGTATATCAGCGGTCAAATTGCTTTGCTAGCTTAGGGGTGGTGGTCCATGCCTCACAGCCATATAGTAACACAGATTCAACAGTTGCGGCGAACAGGCAAAGTTTGAATTTTCTTGGTAGGGTGGATTTCCAGATCTTGTTCAGCTTCCCACAGGCTCTCCAAGCTGCTGCCTTACGTTGCTTGATATCTGTTTCAGTGATTGACATCCAAGCACCTAGGTACTTGAAATCGTTCATTTCATCTAGTTTGGTTCCATCAGTTGTTCTGATTTCCACTGCACTTGTTTGGTTGTATGCCATGAACTTTTAAACACGTCGTTTAAAAGATAAACCCTTGTTTAATTTAGACACAAGTTTAGTTAGACACGGTTTTAAGCTAAAACAAGAAAACCGTGTATTCCTAAGTTGAGTTCTTTTGGTAGATGATTTTCAATAGTTAATTTTATCAGATGGGTAGCATCCATCTGATAAAATTAACTATTGAAAATCAATGAAAAGTATAATATTTGATGTGCCTTGCCGTTAAGATCTTAGCTGAATGTGGCAAAGTTATCTTTACTCGCCTCTGAAACTTCAGACCATCAGGTTTGCAAGAAACCACAGGTCCAATGGCAAAATCATTACTCTGTAGAGGAGGGTAGTCATTTCCCCAATGACAGACAGACACTGAGAAATAAACTTCTTTCCCACCAGAGAGTGCATCAGCTGGCACAACAAGGCCAGCACCTGTATCAGGCACTACTATTGTACCTCCTCTGTAGTCAAGTGCTTGTGATGTATGAGCCCAGGAAAGTCTTTCCTGATAGTTAAACATCATTATAAGAGAGAGGAAAATATGTGGTAAAATTTGAAAAAAGATCACATCATATTGCTTTAATGGAAGTGTGGTTTTGACTTTAGCAAGCAAAATGGTGAATGAAGATGTTCCTAAGAAGTGACATCGGATTCACACTAACGCATTTTGAGATTCAGCGATATTGATAGAATAAATCAGGTGGTTCTTTAAAACTAACCCCGAGGCGTGTTTTGGAGAATAAAATCAGATGAGAAAACCAAGTCAAGTCAAGTGGGAATTGATTCGGGTCAACTGTGCGTGAGTCACGGCCCTACCTGACCGCGCCACAGAGTCAGCTTTGAAATATCATGGGAGAATTTATGAATTAAAAAGGGACTTTATTAATATTATAGGGCTATACACTTTTAAGCTGGTCCCATCATCACTGTATACATAATGTTTTGAAGAAAACTATTATACTGGTATTTAGAATATAATTATATTTAATATCAAGGATTCATCAAACAGATGTTATTCTAAATCATTACCATTGTTGGTTGTCTATTACTTTTCTTAGCAGACTTTGACCTTCTGCATGCAGTATGACTGGAATCGGAGTTGTTGTTACTGTTTTGTGTGAAAAGAAAGAAGGAATATTAGTGCAATGATCGATTTACACAAACAAAAACACCTAGTGTACTTTACGTTGTTGAAGATGTTCATCAGGATCGTTAGATTAAACTGAGAAGTTAAGTTTATCATATCTAGTACAGGTTTTAACATAAGCGGATGTTTCTAGAACAAGTTGTTCCCTGAATCAGCACTGATGATGTTAAAACCTGGACTAGATATGAAACCTTACTTCTCAGTGTACTTTATACGTCTCAGCCATACATCAAGTCATTGATGGAATATGAACATGATGAACATCATATACTGATAAGGCACCTTATTCCACTGTGTTCCTGATGCATGAATGGGACCTACAAATTACACTTGAAAATTGAGAAGTACACAGCGTCATGTTGGAGTTCACAAGTGTGTCCTAACAGGCGCGGATCCAGCCAAAAAAATAAAATTGTGCTGGTACCACCTAAGCGGTGCGCAGCCCCGCCATCCGAGCTATGCTCGGACAGGGGGTGTCTGAGGGGTGATGTGGCCCCCTCAGAAGTAGAAATTTTTTCAATTGGATTTTTTTGTTCAATTTTCGAACTCATTAAAAGCTCGACAGGGGGGAGTCTGAGGGGGATGTGCCCCCCTCAGAATTGGATTTGTCTTCTTTAATTTTTGCTTGGACAAAAGAGGAGGAGGATGCACAACGCGATCGACCTCGTTAACTTAATCCCCATTTCTATTCAACTTTACAATAGATTCGACATTACTGAGTACCCTCTGTGTGCAATCTATTTGCCGCTGGTATCACCGACTGGAAAGGTCCTGCATACATTTTGCTTATTATATTTTTATCTGAGAGAAATTCCCATAATCTTACTAGACGCTCTCTGAAGCACTGTTGATTGGAAGCGCAATTTTTTTTATATACTAAATGAGGGAACACGTGTAGCTCCAATGAGTAATACAGTTTTGATATATTAACATATTTTGACAAATTTAATATGATGAAATTGCATTAAATATCAAATCTAAATGTTCCGGTTACATGCGGATAATCAAAATATTCACAAAGTATAGCTAAATAAAGATAAGTCACAATCCCATGTTCAATTTGAGTGCCCCAGACTGCCCCTTCTTCCTACAGTACATCAAAGACATTCAAATGTTATAATGTTCATATATTATGTTGTTGTCTTTGTGGTCTAGGGTCGGCAAACTGATTGTTCAAAGGATCCGATACCGTAGTACTTCCTTGTCTCTTTATCCCAAGTTTGGTGCGATCTGGTATATACTTTTGACCAACATTTTATCGAAAAGCCACCTCTTCATTTCCAATAAATATTTTGTTTTTTATCAATGCACGAAAGGAGTTGAGCATATAGGGGAATATGGGGCAACTGGTCCGATGGGGAAACTGGTCCGAAATGAAGGATTTTGATATTTGTATGGGCATACTGCTTTCTTTTGAACAGTACGACTTATGTCGTACTTGACATACGGTATATCCTTACCTTCTACATTCCAAAAATATAGCAACTTTAGGGTATTTACAAATGTGATATTCTCCAGATCTTTGAAGCCACCTCCTTGAGTGACTTATTGAAAATTCACAGATAGTATGGGCGATTTATGAAGATGGGTTTAGATCATGTTTAATGTACTTTATAAGATTAATAGATACGCAAAAGTAAATACATACATGCAGTACAGTCACCTTTAGATGCTAAGTGCACATTGCATTTGATGGGTGCTATATCGTAGTGTGCTCAGGGACTTTTCGAAATATGATTAAAACCATAGGTTGTGGTTGAAACGACCGGAAAATGGCGCATGTTGCTAACTTGGGACATTGGTTATTTGGATTTGCGATCCAAATTATCATTTAAAGAATGCTTCAAGTTAAATTATGTTCACGGGTATTCATTTGGTAGAGTTTTTAGTTTATGAATCTGCAAATAACAAAGTACTAATATACCATGTATTACTTTATCTAAAGACACTCGTCTACCTGTAGGACCCGAACGCCGTAATAATTCAAAGATACTCGCTGGCTACAGAAAACTGCGTAATGAATGTCTAAGTTATTGATTATTATGACAAATGGTGGTATGTTTTAAAACATTTTGGCGTACAATTTATTACGTCACAGGCAAAGTGCTGAGTCATTTGTTGGGGCAAGTGGTCAGAAGGGGTATGGGGCAACTGGTCCGCCTGCAAAAACTTTATCTAAATTGTAAAATTAATTTTGAAAATTAGTTGTAAGTGTAAATAAAACATGACTCGTTATTGAAATGTGAATAAAATATGAAATATTTCCCTTTCTATCTAGTTCTTAGACATTTTGGGGGCATTTTGGGTCTAATACCTCCATTTCTGCCATTGAATGATTACAATATGATATGTAATTGTGCATTGCATAGAGAAGTTTTCAAAGAACAGTGGGCAATTGGAACCAAGTTTGTCCAAGTTCAAGTACAAAATCCCGGTAAAAATGTGATGTGAAATGTGTTGCTTATTTCCATGGAATCCAATGACATTTCCCTGAAAGAAGGCTAGATTTCCCTTTGTTTCTTCATCTTCTTATTTCTCTCTGTTGAAACACATCTACATTATTCCTTTGTTTACCTCTAGTAATTGTAGTATTGCTAGCATCATTCCAATGCACTTATGTGTATGTACATATATTGGTAACTAAAAAATGATATCGTCTATAATGATTAATGAAATGTAATAAGTATTTGTCAAAAGAAAACGTTACTCTATATAAAAGCGACTTACCTACGAGTTTTCGGATACCTATACACAGGAGGCCTTCTATCAGCATGTTTCACCTTCTTAACTTTATCACATTTCACCAATAAACCATGCCGTGGAGGGGCCTCAAAATATTGCTTTTCATTAAAAATCCCAGAATGTGATCCTGTGCGTTCATCAAGTTTGATTCCAACATAATCTTCAGAAGTCATAGGGTAGGTATCCAGAGGTCCAAAGAAATTCACAACACCTAGTGAATTCAAAACGAGATATTTCTTTTGTTTTAATTAATGCTTATACAAATTGTAACAGTTTTCAATGTGACGTGCATCATGTCAAAGGGAATTAGGCCACATCTTGCTGAGGTGGGGGCGTGTGTCTTTTAATCAACAGTTCTTTGAAACTCCATTTATGTTCTGATCTGATGTCCCCTAACTACGAAATGGTCTGGGTTAACTGTAAAATTGGTAAATACAACCTCATGATCTGTTGTTATTATCGGCCTCCATATCGCAACACGAATACCCTCCCCCCCCCCCCCCCCCCCCCCCCCCCCCCCCCCCCCCCCCCCCCCCCCAACTGGACAACAGCATTGCTCTTGCCTCTCGCTCTACTTCCAACAATTCCAAGGTTTTGGTGATGGGTGATTTTAATACTAATCTCCTTGATTCATCACATTATCTCTCCAATGAATTATCTGATCTCGTTGCCAACTATGGCTTGTATCAACATGTGTTGAAACCTACCTTTAACAGCCCAGGTATTAATCCATCTCTCAATGATCTCGTTTACTGCAATGACCATAATTTAATCTCTTTCATCTTAAACACAAACCACCTTGCTCCCCTTGGTTCTTGTCACCACTCGGTTATCCACTGTGGCATTAACATCCACATCCCCAAATCATCCCCTGTTAGCCGTTCCATCTGGCTATACAGTAAAGCTGATTAGAATTATGCTAACTTGATGCTCTCTAAATACCAACTTAATGAACGTGACAACATCAATTGCGCCTGGGATGAATTCCATTCTTATCTTATGCAGGTTATGAAGCAGTGTGTACCCCAGAAATATGTGAGGTGCAAAGCCAAAGATCCACCTTGGCTTAATGAAGAGCTTCGTCGGTGTTGTAGAAAAAAACACAGCATGTTTAAGAAATGGAAAAAATCACAGAAACCTGATTTGTACCATAAATATAAGCTCTTACGTAACAAACTTTGCAACCAACTCAAATATGCCAAAAAAAATCTTTTCTAGCCTTCTCGACAATGACTCCCCCGGCAAGCGCTTCTGGGGCTACTGCAAATCCCGCTCTGGTCAATCCTCTATTCCTGACTCCATTAATTACAATGGTGTGACTGCCAACACCCCTGCTGATATTGCCAATAAATTCAGCTGTTTCTTTTCAGAGTGCTTCAATCGTGCAGATGCTTCCAATGTGCCCATACCCCACTATGATACTACTTCCTCACTCTCTCTCTCCTCAGCTGCTCTAGTGTTGAAATCCAGTCTCTAATCCGCAATCTCAAAAACAACTCTGCAGCAGGGATTGATGGAATCACAAGTCTGATGCTTAAGCACACTATCTCATCCATCTCTCATATCCTGTGCAGCATTTTCAATCTTTCTCTCAGTTCAGGAAGGATTCCAGATGCCTGGAAACTGTCCCGAGTGGTCCCGGTTTTCAAGGCTGGGGACCCCCATGCAGTTACCAACTACCGGCCCATATCGCTTCAACCAATCTGCTGTAAATTACTGGAAAAAATCATCCATGGGAATATCCTTCAGCATCTCAACATCAATGGTATTCTCACGAAACGGCAATTTGGTGTCTTGCCCAAATCGTCTACCACCGATGCCCTCACTACTGCTCTTCATGATTGGTATGGGTATCTCGAGGATCGTAAGAGTGTCGCTATGGCCCTGTTTGACCTGTCCAAAGCATTTGACCGTGTTCCTCATGGTCCTCTCCTGCTCAAGCTGAGGGCTGTTGGGTTAACTGGTCCTTTGCATTCATGGTTCAGATCCTACCTCTCTGACAGATCTCAGTTGGTAGCGATTCATGGCATAAACTCTCATCCAGTTCCTGTCCTTTCCGGCGTCCCCAGGGCTCTGTCCTGGGGCCACTTCTTTTCTCACTTATGTGAATGACCTCTGTCACTCCAAGTTCTCTTCAAACAGTTCTCTGGTCCTGTATGCCGACGACACCACTCTTTACAAACCTCTTTCTCAATCCTCCGATTTGTCTGACTTCCAAGCTGATATCAATGTCATCCATGACTGGTTAAACAGTAATCAGCTTACTGCCAATGCTGCTAAAACCAAATCCATGGTTATCACTACCAAGAAGAACCCCTTTCCTGACATGACTCTGTATCTCAAACAATAAACCAATTGAGCGGGTTTCATCTGCTAAATTCCTGGGGATCTTGGTTAGTGATAATCTTTCCTGGAACCTTCAGGTCGATCATATTTGCAAGAGAGCTCGCAGAACTATTGGTTTCATCCACAGGGCATTCCACAGTGCTCCTATCAGTACTCGCCGTATCCTTTATTTGGCTCTGGTTCGACCCATTCTGGAATATGGATGCACCACATGGCACCCCCACAACAAATCCCTTACCAACCGCCTTGAGTCATGTCAAAGGTTTGCCAGTCGGGTGATCCTTCAATCATGGAATGCATCCCATAAAGACCTTCTTTTGACAACTGACCTTCCCTTGTTATCCAAACGTCGGGACATCGCCGCTCTTTGTCACCTATACAAAATTGTCCATTACTTGTGCTCATCTCCTAATCCTTACAAGCCCCATCCCCGGCCAAATCTTCGTAACCTCAACTCTTGTGCTCTGTACCCTCCTTTCTGCCGGCTGACCTTGTCCCAGAGATCTTTTTATCCATATATCCCTACTCTCTGAAACTGCCTCCCTGAGGAAATTGTCCAATGTCAATCTATAGCTTCCTTTAAGTCAGTTGTTCACTCCCTTTTTTTGTAGCCAGTCTTCTCCATCCTCATTTTGTTTGGTCCTCCTTGGTTATTCATTTCCGTTGTCTTTTCGTTGTTGCTTTTGGCTTTCTTTATTTTATTTTTGTCTGTCCATTTTTATTTTGTTTGGTGTATTTGGGCATCCCTTCAATTTATTGCTTGTCAATATTGGGTTTTTGCCTGGCATCACTGCCGAATGTTATAAATAAATAAAAATTGGGTAAAAAAGTAATAAGCTAATAATCAGTTACAAAAGGAGGGGGTAGGGTGTTAAGTCTAATCATTCCCTTCCTGGATGTTTAGACCGTGGGGCTGGAATGGAAGACGCTTCATTCATAGCTTCTCTCTGCTGAGACGTTCTACTTCTGAACGGCTACCTAAAATGTCAATGCCCTGTAAGATCATATCAGACATGGTGTGGTTGGGGAGGTTGAAGTGTTGTCCGACAGGTGGCTTGTTGGTATTGACCGCCGATTTGATTAGAGGTTAAATACTGCGTACTGGCTGTGTTGAGGTAAATGTGGAAAATCAAAACAAATGGTTTCAGGCCCAAGTAATTTTCCCGAGGGTATGTACACGGCATTGCATCTCAACATTAAAATTACACGGGTCTTAAAACAATTAAACAAGCTGTTTTAACAAGCTATTTCAAACAGTTTTGCCTGGTTTTTGTGTCGGAATATTTCGGAATATACACACGACTTACTCTTGATCAGTCGCACTGTCGATCTGTTTCAATTTTTACCAAGTCTTCTTCCGATACCTCGGCGAAGCGACGCTTGCTGATTTTGATGGTAGGTTTATCCATCCATGGACTTATCGCCATCTTCTAGCACATTTATATCAGTTTCTGCCTCCATTGTTGCAATTGTCCGTCTTATGTCATCGTCAGTGATGTCCCCCCCCCCCCCCCCCCCCCCCCCCCATAAATCATCAGAATCCCCAAATAGATTAAATTTAGGATCACTCATTATTGCTTAGAAATTATTTTAAAAATATCGGAAACAAAATAAAAATGGATCGATCAGCCTCCGTACTCCGGTGACAGATGTTAAATTTTATTTGAGCGCAATCCCAGTTGCAAAAATAAGGACGAAAACACGTATTTTAATTCAAATTTTAACTTTATTTGTACAATAACATCTTTATTAAGTACTTAAGGTTTTCCCTATGGCTAGCAAAAAAATCTTGATATTCAAGTATCAGGTAGATCTGGTTGAGTGCAACAAAAAAGTATTTTACTGGAGGTGAATCGGGTGCACGGTTTAACAGATATAACCATTTGAAGTCATTTTGAATTCTTTTGTTTTGTATTGTTTTTCGGCCAACAAAGGGCAGTCTATTTTGATTAAAAATTCCTGTAGACTCCAGCAGCACAGGAAATAAGGAGAGTAGTATAACCAACATATACACCAAGTGGTAACACATTTAGGAAAGTGCATAAAGCTTTCTTAGATAATTAAGTATAATTAATTATGCAGATGTCTTACAGCCTCCCGCAGCACAGGAAAGTTTTTAAAAACTATAATTAACAAGCTCCCAAAAGGTGGCATGGGTAGTGCGACTGGTGAAGGAATCACCTTTCTTGATGTGTTCCCGGCAAACGACGCACCGCTGTTCGACTTACACTTTTAGAAGTACCGTGCTGCGTAGGTAGAGAAACATCAGTTAATTGGGGAATGGTAGCACGTACTAAAATATCCCGGAGGTTGCGAGGACGTCTGTAGGCAAGGATGGTATATCAGGAACTGCACGACGAAGACGGTATGATGTGTGTAGAATGTGATGATTAGTGTTGGTGATCTGGCCTAAGGGTGGTTAGGATGGAATGTGGTAACAAGGGGAATCTTGGGGGTGGGGTCTTGGTTTCGGGACTTCTCCTCTAGGATTGTGGCTCTCGGGAGAAAGTTAACTTTCTGGATGGCTTGCTGGACTTTGGTATAAATATGACCCCTGGCAACCAGATATGCTTCTTCAAATTCTGCGGATGATATAAGAATCTGGATTCGTTAGAGCAAAATTAATACGTCGGAGACGGCGAGCCTGACTATATGCTATCCCAGTCTTACAATGGCGAGGGTTGCAGCTTGAAGCATGAAGATACTGGCGCGTTTATGTGCGCTTTGTAAAGAGATCTGTAGACAATATACCATTCTCAGCTTTCTGTATGGTAACGTCAAGAACGTGTGCCTGTTGGTGGGAGTAATCAGAAGTGAACTTTATGGTCCTGTGAAATGAGTTCATATGATAAATGAAAGTGAGGAGACTGCTTTCATCACTGGTCCAGGAAGAATATGTCGTCAATGTACCAAATCCAAGGTCTACAGGGCGCTTCAGCCAACAATTGTTCCTCCAGCCAAGACATGAACAGACAGGCCCATGAATGCTCGAGCGTCAATCCTGGGTGGACGAGGGGGACATGCCCCCCCCCCCATGTTTTGAGGTTGGGTGGACATAATATCAAATGCCCCCCCCCCCCCCCCCCCCCCCATGTTTTGAGTTTGCATGTGATCGAAATAGAACATTTTAGAAACACCTAATAGTCCGTTTGTTTGACAAGAGGAATCATGGAATTAATAAATGTGAACTCAAACATTTTCGCGCGCTATGCGCGCATTTGTTTCCTCGAACAAATATTGTCGGTGGACTTTCAATTCTTGCACCACCCCCCCCCCCCCCCCCCCCCCCCCCCCCCCCATATATCAAAAACCTAGTTACGGCACTGCGAACCACACGGAACATTCAAAATATTATCTGGGTGACTTTAAAAACGTCATACTGAACCATTTAAGTGCACGCCTCTCGCATGGTAGTGTCAATGTTTCATTATTCAAGCTTAACCAGATGGCTTTAGGACAGATTATGGGTCTCGAACCATACCAAATTTTATAAATTATGTGGAGTACATTCAAAACTTCGTACTGGAACATTTAAGTGTTAGAAATGCCAATTTGTGCGCGCTTTGCACGCATTTCTTCTATAGGTTTCTACATTACAATGGGTCTCGAACCACACCAAATATTCATTTGTATCAACATTCAACAACGAACATTAAAATATCGGTCAAAGTGCACACCAAATAACACTAAATGGGTTCGAAAATTGAAGAAAAAAACCAGACTCCCCCTGTCCGCGCTAGCGCGAAACGCGGTGCTGCGAACATTCATTAACAACAATTCAGTTATAATGTCCCCTCCCCCCCTCTCCCTCACATTTAAATGTGGATTGACGCCCTGCATGAAGGAGCCATCCTGGCACCCATAGATTAGTCCTGATTTCACGACTGTCGGTTTGATTTTAATACACTGACTATCACCGCGGCTGAATTCCACTTGCACTTCTCCACTGACCAAGTACTAGTATATCCACTGACCATGTACCCCCTCTACCGCTGACATCATAGATCCTGTTCAAATCCACTAACCGCTCAAAACGACACTCGATGTACATGTACACTCGATGGACACTGGATTGGCACAGTCAGAGATGGGGGTGTATGCTAGCTTCATTGGGGTAACCCGAGGATCTAAATTTAGATCTACCCATAGCTGTGCCCTTGCCATGTACCTGTAAGTAGGTCCTGTCAGTAAAATTGTTCTTGGTAAGACATGGTTCATGAGGTATTAAATGTCAGATATGGGAGGACTGGAATTACCGATCTTGGCCAAATGTTAGTATAGAGGGACTTAACATCAAATGTGCCGATAACTGCGGTGCTTGGAATTTGGTTCTTGATAGCGTCGAGTTTCCAGAGAAAGTCCGGGTGTCATGGATATAGGAGGGAACCTGTGGAACAAGAGGCTTGATGAAGTTATCGACAAAGAGGGCTATATTCTCAGTTGGGGAGCCATTGCCAGAGATGATGGGTTTGCCTGGGTATCCCGGCTTATGGATTTTGGGAAGGAGGTAGAAACGGGCAGCACTGCAATATGTGGGCGATAGAAACTCATAGGCCTTGTCAGAGAGCTCATGACGGTGATGCATGTCATCCAGAGTAGAGAGCGGCGAGTGTACGCCCTTTGGGGAGGTTCGCCCACCACGTGATTCTCATCTTTGCGGCCACTGATTCAATATGACGAACCCACAATAGATACAGTAGTAAGTTGCAAGCTTCCCACATTAACGTGACATATCACCGTAACATGTTTATCATTCAAAAACCGGTTTCGCCTCGCAAAAGTGAATTTTCTTCCAATTTTTCATATTGATTTTTGTCCAAAGATATTCGCAGAAAGGTTTTAATGTAAATTATCATTACATACATACATACTACATACATACAATAAGCTTTTATATACCGCCATTTCATTTAGATCACAGCGGTTTTTGATGATACAAAGAATATAATTATACAACCTAGCAAAGTAAACAACATGATAAAAACAAAACATTATATATACAAAGAGCCAGTGGCGTGCGAAGGATATTGAAACTGGGAGGGGGGGCACCTTGCCAAAAAATGAAATTCCCCCGACTCAGATTCTTCTAAATTCCCCCGATGTACCAACAAAATAGTAAAAAAGGTAGCCTCCCCCCCCCCCCCCAAAAAAAAAAAAAATAAAATCAGTCACCTCGTGAATTTCACGTAAGTGGTAAGTGGGGGGGGGGGGATTATTAGAGTTATCATCATTTTTTTCTACAAAAATCCCCTTTTTACCAACTTGAAGCATATTTTGGCCAACAACATGTACAAATTTGCCGACTACTTGTCGGATTTTGATTTCAACCACTCCCCACGGTTTCCCCCGACTGACAGTAAGTTTCCCCAGACTATCGCCCCCCCCCCCCCGCCCCCGCCCCCCACCCCCCCCCCCCCCCCCCCCCCCTTTGCGCACGCCACTGCAAAGAGCAAAATCAATAAGGAAATAGGTGACTTTTTGTTTTTTGAAAACATTTACAGACACCGCAGAACGAAGAGTACGTGGGACATTGTTCCAGAGTGTAGGTGCAGTAACAGAATGAACTGTCAGCAGCAGATTTAAAGTTTCTGGCAAAAATTCTGTGCTGCTGTAGCCGAGTAGAGTCTGTTGAAGAGCGAAGGCCAGCTGCACGTGCAGGAGCATTAGCTAGGTATGGGATTGATTATGGATTTGATGCAGTTAACAACTCATCAATGTATGTTGGACAACCGTGGTATAGATCAATGCACTTATTGCGCTATACAGGGTGTATCCCAAAAAAAATAGGACTCTGTTTCATGGCTGGTTTTTACTTTTTCAAAACCACTGGACCATGACCAATTTACTGTCAATGCAAAGCCCAATTAATAATGATAATATTCTGAAAATCTGAGATTATTTCAATGACAAATAAGACCGCTAGCATAATTTGAGTAAACCATGATATTTACTATAGTCTGTACAATGGGATTTACACATATACAAACCAGAAAATGACATGGTTTACATTTCAATACTTTGCATTCATAAATATTGTAAATCGTCTATCAATAACAATAGCAAAGATTAGTTTGGTATTCCTCTTAATTCTGGCACAAACCATTAATAGCTACATAATCCACAAATTGGATGCATGAATAATTCTGTGCAATGTTTAATATTGCTCAGTGTTTTCATGAGAACGCCTCAGTATGTAGGAAAGTTGCGGTACATGTAGGAAAGCACCAATCATGTCAAAAGTGTGTTCATACCAATCATTGACTGAAAAGGACATTCAGACTTGGACTTGTAAGTCAACTTTAATTTCTGCCATAAGTATGATAATAATAAGAATACTTAAGCCATGATAAGAATATGAATAACTTCCCTTTAGCCTATTTAAATATGTAATATTCCACTATCAAGCTAATCTACCTTTACCGTATAAATTACCATTGTACATACTACAAAATGAGTTGACTTGCCTATGTTGGTCACACTTTCCTTAGTTGATAATGGATTTGTCTCATCTTTTCAGTATTTTAACTTTATTAGTTGTACTTTACAATGAAATCAAATTGGTCATGGTTCAGTGGTTTTAATCAGGATTAAATCCACGCTGAAAGAGAGTCCTATTTTTTGGATACACCCTGTATGGGGCGCATACGCCCTATGGTGATGGGGCAGGTTCGCCAATAGGGATTTATATAGTTATGACTTGCATAACATTGATTTTAGAGGAGAATATTTAAAAATGTGGTATTTCGTATTACTTTTAGCCCCCTATATTTTGGACCACTAAATTTTATTTTGGAATAAAAATAACGAAGAATAACGAATCTATATGTATTGGATAGTGTGGTATTTTGTGTAGCCTAATTCTGAGCCTATAGGGCGAACTTGCCCCGGCCTATGGGCGAACCTACCCCGGGTTCGGGCAATTTCGCCCTTTTGAGACACTTGTCTTTATCATTTACTCTTGCCTTTACAATAAGGCCTAGAGTACTGAGATCATGGTCGTATGTAGCCAAGATATCAATCTTTCACATGATATCAATAGGTCTATTCAATCTTTACGATTCTACCTTATTATCGTAAATTGATAATGTTCAATAAAACAGAGCTGGGATTCCGATGGAACCACCCTCTTAAAAATATTGAAGTTTACGCAATCGGGAAAATACCTATTAACTAATTAACAAGGATTCTGAATAAGGTATATTTTTCTTGAAAATTGTCAATTTGAACCTCTAAACCCATTATGCACGTAACATGCCCAATATATAAAAAAGAACACCCTTTTTAAGCGTTGCGGCACTACGCATGCTTACATGATTATAGCTGACTGGTCCCCGACCATTAGGACTTGATTTTGCTTAACACTTTCCACGGGGCAGGCGTCTGCAGACAACATTCCAAAATGTCACAAATATATCAAAATAAATTATTAGTTTAATTAGTTTTACCATATGTGGAATCACCATGCAAAATGCACTAAAATAAGTACAAACAAGCCTAGTGTTGGTTCAGTAATCCTTTTCAAGGTCATCTGTTGTGTATAATATGGTAAAACTACTATAGCCGCGTGGAAAATGTTAAGAAAAACAAATACAATAAAACAAGTTGAATTCGATAGCCAGCTCATGAATGTTGACCACACTTCACCACCCCCCCCCCCCCCCCCCCCCCCCCCCCCCCCCCATAACCACCAACATCAAGCCAGAATGCTCAATTAACCCAACACACCTTTTTTATTAGGCACTGTAACTCGATCGCCAATCTTGATCCCACGTTTGGAATGACGACTATATGGTGCGACAGTCCATGCAGATTCGTAGTGATACCATGGCGGCTGACGATCTGTGGCAACATGTGGTGGCAATTCCAACGTCCTGTCGAATATCTTACAGGCACTGCCATAAACACGTAATGTAGCCATCGATCTGTGTATAAGATAAAAAGAAAACATAACCACTAAATTTATTATGTGAATTCAAAATAGATATAGTGTTCATTAATACGTCGATGGGGTTGGGTCGGGGTTGGAAACGTTTGAGCCTCGGACGTAGTTTTATTGGATCACCCTCCCCCCCCCCCTACACACTCACCACCCCCCCCCCCCCCCCCCCCCCCCCCCCACCCAAGAAAAACCAGTAACATTTGTCTTGGTCCCCTTTTTAGGGACATTTTTATGTTTTGTTGATCCCCCTAGTGTGACCGAAGCTCCCCCCCCCCCCCCCCCCCCCCCCATTTGTTTTCTTCCACCTTTACACCTTTAAGGCCAACATTTGCATACTTTAATTGTGCACCATATCTTTTGAAAAGACTTCTATTTTTGGAATTTGTTTCCACTAAAAAAAAGTGTTAGCAAATTCTTAGTAAATTGTTCACCCAATCCCACCCCTTTTAATTTTGTGGGCATTTTGGCAATGACCCTTATTTTTTGGTAGTTGTCTCACACCCAACGCACAAGGTTCGAAAGTGCCAGCTTCACACATATATCCATTTCATATTTTGAGTAAATTGCCACCAGGTTTTACCCATTTGTAAGATAAATAATACAATAGGCCTATTACTTTTTTGCCTATAAATGTGGGGGTCGATCCCCTTTTATCCCACTCCAATTATGCCTACCATGATGTCTCTACATGTATAGGCCTAAAATACCAATTCTATTAAGGAACACACACAAATGTTTGTATTGGCGTAACCCGCCCGACCCTTATTTACCCCCGACCCTAACTTGTTTTCTTTCTATTTTTTGCAGAAGAAAAATTAAAACTAAAACAAAGTCAAAAACAAAACAAAAAACACAAATAAAGCACGATCTTTGGTGCGCCTCATCAAAAAGAAGTACAGTAGACGTCCAATCTGACGATCCCCGACTCTGACTATCTTTCCTTCTCTTTTGCAGAAGAAAAATTAAAACAAAAACCAAAAAATAAAACAAAACACGAATAAAAAGCGATGTTTGGTGCTTCTCATCAAAAAGGGATACAGTAGCCAGCAAATCTGACGGTCGCAAACGGACTCATGACATTTTGCGATTTATTTGACTGTATGAGATCAAATTTAGTAATTTATAGTAGGCCTATTATATTCAGATTTGTTACAGTTTGACCACTAGGCTAAATAAAGAACTTGAATATTAAGCTTTCCAATGAAGGGGGTGACAGAAATATAATAGATTTGTTATGTCATTTTCAGCATAACAAGGCAAATTTTGGGCAAAAATGTAGTTTTTGAACTGTTTGTGTTATTAATATCTTTGAACAATGTAATATCCACCAGTTATCAATTTAACCTGATTTAAGGTTTATTTATGGAGTAATTCGGACTTAAAGCTGCTAAAATATAAAGAACATAAAGCACAAGGGAGTACAAATGGCCACTTTCTCAGTTTTGTAGTTTTATTAAAGTTTTCTAGAGTTTATCGATCGAAAACTCCTTTGTTAACCAGAAGTGAGATGTGGGGTGTTTGTTTTTTTGGCGTCATAGTTACCTTTTCATCCAATCAGTGTTGAGGTGCATTCAACCGCCCTTTTTGGTTTACGTTCACCCGGCCATTCTTGGTCATTATGCTTTTTGGTACCATCCGAACAGGTTCAATTATTAAAATACTAGCGCGAGCTGATGATTCAGCAATTCAGGAATTCTTCTGAGTTTATTTAGTGGTCAACGTTTTCATTATGGATCGCCAACGTGGTCGTCGGGGTGCATATAAACGTACAGCCAACGCAGCAGTTCTACCACTATTTCCGTGCGCGGAATGCCCGCCAAACTACATTTTCCTATTAAATCACATTCAAATGACACTTACAACTCCCGCAGACGCCGAATTTCACACAAACCATGGATTACTGCTGCGATTCTAAAATCTATCAACCGTAAAGATAAGTTGTATAGAAAATATGTTTCCAACCCAACTTTAGTTTAATAACAAAACTAATTTGAATTCTTATCGCTATAAATTAACTTCTCTCATTAGAACTTCCAAAAAGAATTATTTCACTAATAAACTTGATGCCTGTAAACATAATACTAAACTTACATGGAATATTCTTAATGACATCTTCGGTCGCAAGACTAATCGTAACCTACCTTCATTCTTTTATGATGATAATCTCGCTCTTATAACGGATCCCTCTGTTATTGCTAATACATTTAATCATTATTTTGTGAATGTTGGCCCGAATCTTGCCCGCAAAATCCAGACCACCAACCTTGATCATAATCATTTCCTTAAGAATATTAATTCTCCTAATAATTCCATATTTTTTTCCCCAGCTGATAATGATAATGCAATTCTTTCAAATCTGGTACTAGTAGTGGTTTTGATGAAATTAAACCGGACATAGTTAAATCAGTTCGTAATATTATTTCGGCTCCCCTCACCCACATTATTAATTTGTCTCTTGCTTCCGGGGTTGTACCCACCAATCTCAAAATTGCAAAAGTTATTCCCATTTATAAAGCTAATGACCATCATACTGTTTCCAATTACAGGCCCATTTCTGTTCTTCCCGTTTTCTCCAAAATCATTAAATTGTTCACAATGGACTATATGATTTCATTTCTAAATTAGATTCACAGTTCTCAGTTCGGATTTCGTTCTAAGCGCTCTTCTTACATGGCCCTTATGGAAGCTTACAATAAAATTGTAACCGATCTTGATAGTAATAACCATACCGTTGGTATTTTCCTGGACCTCTCGAAGGCGTTCGACACCATAAACTATGACATTCTTTTTGATAAACTTTCTCACTATGGTATTCGTGGCATCACCTTCGAGTGGTTCAAGAACTACTTAAGCAACCGTTCCCAATTTGTTTCTTTTAAAAATGCTAAGTCATCTGCCATTAACTCAACATGTGGGGTTCCGCAAGGCTCAATTTTAGGCCCACTACTCGTTATAATATATTTAAATGACATTGTTTATTCCTCTAAGGTATTTTCTTTTATAGTTTATGCTGATGATACCAATCTATTGGCTTCTCATAAAAGTTTTCCTCATCTCATTCACGTTATAAACCATGAACTATCTTGTATTTCTAACTGGCTGAAGGCAAATAGATTATCACTGAATATAAACAAATCAAAATATATGATTTTTAAGAACAGGTATAGCAATCGTATTTATCTTGACCCGGATATAGACACTGACAATACTCCTATTTCAAAAGTTGCTTGCATCAAATTTGTAGGTGTCAATCTCGACGAATCTCTTACTTGGAAGCAACATACCATTTATATCAAAATATTGTCTCTAAATATTCTGGAATTTTGTTTAGACTTAAAATTTTGTTACCGCATAGTACTTTATATTCCCTTTATAATAGTTTAGTTTTACCATATGTCCTATAATGCAATATAATTTGGGCAGATCAAAATAATTGCAACCTTAATTGATTCATCTAAAACTTTTCAATTCAATATTCAAAAGTAGAAAATCATTCGTATCTGTTCAAATTCAAATTTTCTTGCTCACACACCACCTCTCTTTGCCTCATTTAATAGTCTCACTATATATGATATTCATAAACTCCACACAGCTATCTTCATGTACAGGTTTTACAACAACCTTCTCCCAAATATTTTCTCCAATTATTTTATTAAAATCAACATGATTCACGCTTACACCATTAGGTCCTCTAATAATTTCCGACCGCCAAATTTCAACACAGATTTGGCCCGCAATTCAATCAGGAGTCAGGGACCAATTCTTTGGAATAAAATTAGTTCCGATATTAAAAATAGTACCTCACTCCTCACTTTTAAGTTTAAATATAAACAGTATTTGTTATCTCAATACCATTAATAGCTATTATATAATCTATCTCGCTGTTATTACGTCTACAATTAGTTTTATCATTATTATTATTGTATACAACATAATTATACTATTATGTACTTTCATGACTTTGAATTCAACATCTTATTCATTATGTAGCATTGCCTTTTGCCAACATTGTCGTTTGTCCACACTTGTCCTTGTATTGTCTGCGTCTTGCACCTTGTCTTACGCCTTTCATGTTGTAGCTGTCATGCACCTCTCTTTTTGTAAGGGTGGCCAAGGCCTCACGAGCTGTGCTCTTACTTGGTCAGCCCACCATTTTCCTTGTTTCATTTACTGCTTGATTATATATGTTTGGTGAATAAAAAACTCTGAAACTCTGAATTCTGCAAGTGCTTCTAGTAGGAAGGTGCTTCCAGTTTCAACAATAATCAAAATGATCAAAGTTCGCAGTTCAAGCGTTTCAGGTCCGCTAATATTCATCAAATATTTCCGCAAATTCTCAATATCGGCCGATACATTTAATGTACGTAATGATCCCGAACCACAATTACATGGTAAACATTCAGAAAACGCGCAATCCAGTAATGGCGGCGATGTTTCGGCGATAAATAGTGTCGTACAATCCAGAGGTCACAGAGGAGGCGTCGTAGTAAATATCCGACCAAATCAAACTAACAATGTGGTGAAAATGACGGGAAGTTGGTGAACATTCATCAAATTCTCAAAATGGCGTCCAGACCGCGGGAAATGGGTAGAAGTACTTCGAATGTTTTGCTACTGTAGTCCGCGGAATTCAGCAGTTGAGTTAGGACGTCAACAAGTGTAGTGCTTGATTTTTTCGTCTTCGACAGATGGGGTTTCCTTCCGTCGGCTGTGTTCAAACCAATGTTATTATGCGCAAATCATACCCATAATCCATAATCATAAACTGCTAATAGGTTGAGATAGGTCATTCAGACTAGGTTTGAAATTATAATAATTATATGCGGGGTTAGATGTCTCCATTCATCAAATGACTCGTGTTTTCGTACTACCGGTCTTTATCAAATCCCTTGATCAAATCCCTACCTGGTTGCTCAAAGAGTGCAGTGAGACATTTATTCCATCTATTACTAAAATAATCAACGCGTCTCTCTCTTCTGGTATATTCCCAAAATCTTTTGGTGATGCAGTCATTTCTCCCCTCCTGAAGAAAGCCTCTCTTAATCATGATGAACTCAAGAGTTATAGACCTGTTTCGAATGTGTCTTTTATCTCGAAGCTAATTGAGAAAGTTGTTACTCAGCAAATAACATCGCATATCAATGATTGTAACTTAGGTGATATCTACCAGTCGGCTTATAAAGCCAATACTAGCACCGAAACAGCTCTGTTGAAGGTTAAAAATGATGTGTTAAATGCCGTGGACAGACGGGAAGTTGTTCTTCTTGTTCTTCTTGACCTCTCCGCGGCATTTGACACCATCGACCACAAGTGTTTAATTATTCGTTTACAGCGTAGAATTGGTCTGTCTGGTAATGTGTTACAATGGGTGTGTACATATATTAAGTGTAGAAGAAGCCGTGTGTTTATTGATGACTGTTATTCTCAATCATATCCTCTTATGTCTGGTGTTCCACAAGGTTCTGTTATTGGGCCAATGATGTTTGTTATATACACTCTGCCTATTGGCGACATAATTCGTAAACATAATGTAAATTTTCATGCTTATGCCGATGATAAGCAATTGTATGTTTCCTTTAATCCAAATACTATTGGTGCTGCTGAGATGGCGCTCCAAAAACTGGAAGGCTGCATATCCGAGTTGCAAAACTGGATGAATCCTAACAAACTCAAATTAAACAGTGATAAGACTGAATTCTTTATTGCCGGTTCAATCCATGGCCTCAAAAAACTTCCCAATCTTGAACTGAAAGTGGGTGATCATGTCATCAGACCTTCACCTAATGTGCGCAACCTTGGAGTGGTTTTTGATAATAAAATGTCTATGACAAAGCAAGTGAACTCGATCATATCCTCTGCTAACCTCCAACTTCGTAACATCAGAAGAATTCAGCGATATCTTGACAAGGACACTAAACATCATGTTGTCCGTGCTTTGATTTTATCTCGCTTGGATTATGCTAATAGCCTACTATATGGCCTCAAATCTCAAGATCTCCGCCGCCTTCAATCCATCCAAAACAAAGCAGCCAAACTCATTTTCTCTGTTCCTAGACTAACTAATCCTGTACCATTAATGAACAAATTTCATTGGCTCCAAATTCAAAACCGGATACAATTCAAACTCTGCCTGCTCATCTATAAGTGCCTTAATAAATCTGCCCCGACCTATCTCATCAATGAAATTAGTTTAAAACCTGCTCTCTCCAGCGGTCCTGTTACAAGATCTGCCCAGGACAAAACCCTCCTTGTTATCCCTGCTTGCAAGAAGTCCATTGGTGACAAAGCTTTTGCAGTTGCTGGACCTTCTATCTGGAACCGCCTGCCACAAAGTGTCCGTGAAGCCACATCTGTCAACCAGTTTAAGAAGTTGCTTAAGACTCACTTATTTTAAAATATTTCTCTGTGTATCTCATTACTATATGCTGTATACTGAATGTTGGATGATTTTTGTTTGTTTGTGGTTGTTCTGTTTTTTTGTGCATTTAGATCTTTCATTGAATAAGCGCGATATAAACTCTAGTATGTATCATAATAGTGTAACAAATCTAGTAAATTATAAAGCTGGTCCTTCCCTGTTTGGACCTGTAGGGCAGCTGATCTGCTGCCCTCGCTGGCTGGGATGGGTGGGTGGGTAATTTGAATAGGCATGTGCATGACAATGATCAGATTGCTGCCTGGCTTCCTCCATTGCAAGTCGCCTTTGATTGATGCTCTCCATACGTAATTGGTAAGGGACAATTTTTATTTTCACTTGAGTTCTGCTACATGAAGAGTTGTAATTCCTGTTATGTTTTAGCATAAATAATTGTATTGAATTTTAGTACTGCATGTTTTTGGGGGTCGGTTTATTGAGCTAAATTTTTGATTGTGTGAGATTCTGAACCATGTGCTTCCTAAATTGGGCGGCCATGTTTTCTTTTACAAATGTTCGGATATTTTAAAATTGTTTGGTCTTAATTGTCACTAGGGGGTGAAAACAGGTTAATAACGACTCTGTGTAGTAGGATTGAGGTGGATTCCCTGTGGATGGCTGACCACTGTATTATATTTTGCATGTTTTAAACTTACCTTTGCACGAGGAACAGAAGCGTGAGTTGGTGGAAGTAAATGAGTTGGGGTAGAAACTGAATTGAGAGAGACCAGTTAATGCATGATTTGGGGAAGGAAGGTTAAATTTGACTAAATTTTGGTAAGCTTTCCATTCCTGGTTGAGCTGTTTTGGGGACAGTGGGTTGTACTTGTTTCCCAGTTTGGAATGTGCGGCATTCCAGGCTCAATGCATTGGCTCTCTTGAAACGTTTCAAGGTTTTGACTTCCACCACTCGCTGGTAAAAATCATATTTAAGAGACATTTTCCTAGCTCTTCACTAGTGTAGGTTAATTAGTAAATTCAACTTTGCTGACATAATAATTTGATAGGCATTTTCTCAAGAAAGTGTTTTGCCATTTCTCTAACAAGTAGTTGAGGGTTGAAGTTTGAGAGGTTAATGATAAATTTGGGTGCAGGAAAGTATCCAAAACCCATTCTTGATTGTTACCGATAGGTGAAATTTCGAGGACAAATTTCCTCGCTGTAATTCAGGTGAAATTTGGAGGACAAATTTCCTCGCTGTAATTCATGTGAAATTTGGAGGACGATGTTCCTCGACGTCATGCATGTGAAATTTGGAGGACCAAATTTCCTCTGGTCCGTTCACATTAAATTTGGAGGATAATTCCTCGCTGTAATTCATGTGAAATTTGGAGGACAAATTTCCTCAACGTAATGCATGTGAAATGTTGAGGATCAAATTTCCTCTGATCTGTTCACATTAAATTGGAGGACCCAATTTCCTCTAGTCCATTCAGGTGAAATTTGGAGGACAAATTTCCTCGTCTTTATTTATATAAAATTAGAGGACCCAATTTCCTCTAGTCCATTCAGGTGAAATTTGGAGAACAAATTTCATCATCTTTATTTTTATAAAATTGGAAGGATAGATTTATTCTGGTTTGTTTACATACATTTATAATTTGTGAGTTTGATTATGTGATCATTATTCATTGTGGTGAAGTGAAATCTTGAACGGTAAGCTTCCTAAATGCTTTTTATCCATGTGTCTATAGCCAGTGTGGACTTAGGTATTTTTGCTTCAATTTATAATTAGTGGTGAAATCTTTGGTATTTGACACTTAGGGAAAATATTCTGTTTAACCATCTGTTGTTCGATCTCCACTTAACGGCCATGCGCTACCATTGACATTACATCTGTCACCCTCGGCCCGTTACAATACATCTATAATGCTTTCATTATCGATTAGGCTTGATGTGGTTGATCGGTCAATACAATAATGTGTTACGGTCGCAGCGGGCTATTTATTTAAATCGTTCAAATTACAGTTTATCCTCTTCAACAACGATAGACTAATTATTGTGAACTAAGTCTGAGGCACACGAGAGTTGTTATCTTTCTATCAAATTACCTGTACGGCGATATAACATTGTGTGTTTATAAATTAATTTATAGCTCGTTTTTTATTAATTTATAGTTCGTATTTTGTTTTCACCGATTTAAGGCGATTTGGCTATCTGGTGACATATTCTGACGGCGCTATTTATGTCACGGGCGGTTCGTATCGTATGTGGTCAGAAGTCACAAACTGGTCCAAAAAAATGTTTCACTTCTAATAATGTTGAGGAATGCACCAAATCTGATTAAACGGGACAAAACTTAAGTTTTACATACTTAATGACCCACAAACTATATATCGTTGGAAAGCTTATGATTCAAGGTTTTTCATTTTTGCAAAAAAGAATCAAATTATACAGGGTGTGTAAAATTTGTATAGGGTGGAACATAAAAAAGTTGATCGTTTTTGCTCCTCACAAAATATTTTGATAGTTTGTACAATTAGGGTTTTGCTGAAATCAGAACAACCGCAGAAGGTGCTACCAAATTTGCTAAGAATCACTTGCCCAAAATGTTCACAGGAAAAGTACAGGGTGTCTAAAATTATGATGAAATAATGCATAAAATGAAGGTTTGTATATAATATTCTATGAAATTAAGTTAGCATGGACTATTTAATTTAAAAGAAAATGGTTATCAAAATGAACTACACGAATATCGTTAAAGTTCCTTTTATTTTAAATACAGGGTGGTCCAAAATAGGTCTAAATAGCAAAATTTTCATAAATCTATGAACAATTCTGTGAAGAAACACTTCTGGCTTTTTTAGTTAAATGTTTTACTACCCAGGGTAGAAAAGGACCGAAGAGTCACACAAATGAAATAGAAAGACTGCGATTTGGCCATTGTTTAATTAATAAAATGAATAAAACTGTGTGTTTTTTACATTAAAACACTCCCTGAATTGAACATCATATTCTAGTAGAGAATGTCTAGATAACAATTCAATATTATTATTCATAGTAGCAGGCACATGTTATTAACACATATGAGAAGTTTGAAAACTGTCCTATGTATAATTTTAAAATGGCATCAATTTCAAAAGTTCTAGTTTTCCACTATTTTGTGTAGAAACCTATGGGCGCCTCATCCACCGGCTCCTCATCCACCGGTCCCACCCTTGACTCACTCGACGTTTAGATTGATAACTTCACTGTTGCTAAACATGTGGCTTTAATTCTTTTTTTATTCGGTAGCTGGATAAATTGTCTTTAATATGATACCAAAAATGTTATGTTTTTTTGACAACTTCTATTTAAAATAGAGACACGTATCACGATTTTAAGGGTTTTTTGAAACGATCCCACCTTATTTGATATACCTATTAGTGACCTGTGACCATGTTTCAAATGTTACTTGCCGTTTTTAAACAATTTTGAACTTTTTCTATAATTTGTCAATAAATCCTGTCATATTCATGAATGCAGTTCCATGGTTTCCAAATACTTCTTGCGTGTAATTGGTCTGTTGATAGTCTAATGAATATATAAAATCTGCCGATCTTTTCCATTCCCAGCAGCAGAAAAATAAAGCAGCAGTTGGTAATAGTTATCAGCGTTTTGAATAGTTGCTTTTAACTAATTTCACAAGCATGGATTAACACGGCACATTCTACTGATACTACTTCATCTTGCATTCCCTGTCTGCATTTTAATAATATTATGATGTATAAACGCCGCTAGTACGCCCTATTTTTACTCTCTGTTTGTTTTACTTGTTTCCAATATACTTCACTGGATGCTTTACCGTCATCAAAACTTCCATATACCTCAGTTGTAACATCCTCCCCGATACACCACTTGACTTCCTCTCCTGGGTCACTAATCGTTTCCTCAACTAGCTACGAAGTCTAACGTTGTCTCCAAGCGTCGTACGTACAGTTACGGTAGCGGTAGATATTCAAATTCAAGTTCAATTCGTGGAAATGGAAATAGTTTGAGCTAATTAACAAAGGCATACACATTCCGAGAACGTTATACCTCATTCATATCTTTGAAGCAAAAGATTGTCTACGAAAATATCTGGTTCTCTGGTTAAATCGACTGGTATCATAAACCGTGTCCCCAACAGTGGAAAAGGTATCGTTGCAAATTCTTGTCCATTATTGATGCAACTGTTTCCATATCTCTAAGTTCCAATTCCTAGCCATTTTTAGCACCTGATCAGGGATGATCTATACTGCATGGATTGTGGATCTTTCATCATGCGTTAAACATCAAGGGCCGTATTCTCACTAACTTAAACCTGAGTTTAAAATCGTGTTTGACAAAACACGATTTTAAACTCTGCAAATCTCGTTCCCAGAGAGGTCCTGCGTTGATTGTATACAGGTATTTATTCATTGTGGCCCTAATGGAGTACAATAAATATCGACCGAATGCCTTAAATACACGGTACTTTTAAAGACTACGCGATCCTCACGTCAGCTTGCACCGGGCACGGATGAGTGATCATTCAAGGCATACAGTTGGTGCGCGAGTTTAGTTAAACACGCATTAAACTACCCCCGTACCCATGTTTAAAGTTAGACACATTTCGGCGAGTTAGACGCGTGTTTAAGTAAAACAAATGTACGAGAATTGCTTTTAGTTAAACGCTGTGTCCAAAGTCAAAGTTAGACGCGTGTTTAGCTTAAAACCGTGTTAAACTACGTACGAGAATACGGCCCCATATATCTAAATCTTTTCAGCAATTCGGCTATGCAGTAATCTCCTTTTGAATGTGTTTGGTTTATTCAACCAGGCAACTCGTCAAACCTTTATGTTTAGCTTATTTACACAGCTTTTATTCTGTTATTTAATAATGAACAATAATAAACATTGATCAGATCCTTATTGAATAATACATTTCATGTCATCATGTGTTATACTTTAATACCCTACAATGCAGTACTCTTGTTTTACAATTTTTGCCTAAATCCTTGAAAAATGTACATACGATAATTAGGCAAATCTTAACATGCACGTTCAGAACCTATATAATTTGTTTAGTTTATTAAAGTTTGGATTTGTTTACTTTATTGGATATCAAATTTGCCAGTTCATGTAACGTTTGAAATTTAGGCGTAATGTCCTGCGTCGCATGGACCACTTTGCTCTATTTGTTATTATCTTGTCCTAGGCTACAGTTTATTCAATATTGTACAAATATTGTATAATTATCTGGTAATTTTTGTCGAGTCCTTGTTCGAAAATATTGTTTCGACTTGTCCCATTTACTACATGTATGTCAGCCCCCTGATTTTTTAATCATTATCGATATGTCCCAGTGATTTGTTTTAGCTTTTAATTGTTAAAGGGATAACTTAATCATAGTTCAAAATATAATTTTGTCTATCACAAGGATTATGCATGTCTTATGCTTCGGGGGGGGGGGGGGGGGGGGGGGGATGGGGGTGGGGGTGGCAACCTCCTTCATAGGAGCTTGGTTGGCGGTTTCTTGATTATCAAAACATTTAAGCCCAGATAATATTATATATATTATGTTTAATGTCTTATAGTCGTCAAGTCGCGATCAATTAAGGTCACAAAATGTATTAGTTATTAATTTTCTTCTAATCAGCTGGCTTACAAGGGTAAATATCCGCTTTGTTCTTTAATTTGTATCCGCTAAAGGTTTTAGTTCTCGTGGAAAGATAAATTGCAGTCGTCAATTATGTGTTTGAAATAAATTACTTTCTAATTCGCATGGTGCCAAATAGCTACCAATATACCAGCTCTCTGTGTGGCGTCTTCTCAACTTATCGGTAAACAATAAAGAAAGGTTTCTACAGTTTATCGATCGAAAACTCCTTTGTTAACCGGAAGTGAGATGTGGGTTTTTTTTGGCGTCATAGTTACCTTTTCATCCAATCAGTGTTGAGGTGCATTCAACCGCCCCTTTTGGTTTACGTTCACCCGGCCACTCTTGGTCATTATGCTTTTTGGTACCATCCGAATAGGTTCAATCATTAAAACCCACCCTCCTCCCATACATCATATTTTGGGGATGATATTTTTGATAACAGTTACAATATGAATGATAATAATAATAATTAAATATTCAACTTATGTTTGATAAATGTTATGAGTGTCAAATATTCAACTTATGTTTGATAAATGTTTAACCCCGTAATCTATGAGTGTCAAATATTCAACTTATGTTTGATAACTGTTTAGCCCCACAATCTATGAGTGTCAAATATTCAACTTATGTTTGATAAATGTTTAGCCCCACAATCTATGAGTGTCAAATATTCAACTTATGTTTGATAAATGTTTAGCCCCACAATCTACGAGCGACAAATACACTACCGCCCGAAACTACTTACGCAGTGATTATATCCTAGAAAATCCATCTTGATTATTTTGACTAATAACGATGTTGAATGTGTTCATTATATAGTACTTCTTCGTAAATTCATGTTTGTTGCATGTTACGATCATCACATTTCATACAAAACTCAATAATTCGAGACAAGACAAAATCTACACAGTACAATCCCATAGACATTTGCCTCGTTAATATTCATGAGCTGAGCTCATTACCGCTATTATTGCGCTATGGGAAAATTCTCTCTCATCAACACCTTCTCTGACAAATTCAGTTTTTTAATAATAAATTGTTATATTCACAAATGCAATATCCTATGTAAGGATGCGCAGTCCTTATAAATGCCTAAAACATGGTAATTTTCTGAGGAGGTAATTTGAATTTCCATTAAAAACCTGACATTTAAAAGACAATTTAATTATTTTGGTTTAAAAATCAGTGATCCAATACACGACGGAGAACCTCGCAGTTTGTCTGTATTTCGTACGAGGCAGCACAGGTTTTAAAATTACCGGGACAATGATTTGCATCCACAATACAATGAATATGTAATGTACAATTTTGCGACGGTCAGTCGATATTTTATCCATCAGTTGTGCTATGTTACTGGAGCAACATAGCCCAACAGCCTATTCCACCATACTATGCAAACCCGCACTTACTGCCAGATATGTTTTAATTGGGCGATATCTCTATATCTCACATTGTTATGGTCAACTCCCATTCATAAAAGAATGCGCTAAAAGGGTGATCGATTCCAGTCTAACAGGTAACTAAACTTATATTGTGTGATTAATATTTTCTAATAGCGTAGGTCAGGCTTGGCTAGTCTCATAATTCTCTAAACGGACCTGACAAGCCGTCTCGCTAGGGGGGTGTCACTATTGAGCATTTTTCTAACTCAAAAATGGGAAGATTACAATTTAACCAGCCATTTTCACCATGATGAGCTCAATTGTGTATACAAAATGCATGGTGTGCTTTGTGTTCACTTCATGTCCACCAGTTTAACGTGTTTAGAACCCATGTTCTATGCACACATTGCAATATGACAGCATACCCCGTATGCAAAATTGTAATTGCTGCTGCCAGTTTTAGTTCGAGGATTTTGCTGGTTCCCAGTACGCGACAGGTATCATTCTACAACCAAAACTTTAATAAAGTTTTGTCTCGAAATATCAGCTTTTTTGGGAAATTCCAGTAACCTTGTCAAAACATGAACTATGTTTTAGGTATTGAGCATTACAGATCCCTGTCATAATAATATTACGTGGTTGCATTTTATAAAATAATGTAAAAATAATGATTTGTCGGAGATGATATTTGCAAGTAAGGATATCCCATAGCGCTATAACAGCGATAATGAGCTCATGAATATTAATGCGGCGAGAATTGCATGGGATTTCCCCATAGAGAAAATAGCGACCACGGAAAGATATTTATTTTGAAAAATGTGTAGGCTACACAAGGTCAAGGAAAGATGAATTGATGAATGAGACGATTGATATGGGTAAAATTACACCTGTTTAGGGAATGAGTTCTCTAGATGGTGTGCGTAAGCAGTTCCGAGCGGTAGTGTATTCAATTCATGTTGGACAATGATTAGACCCACAATCTACGAGCGTCAATTATTCAACTTATGTTGGATAAATGTTTAGCCCCACAATCTTCGAGCGTCGAATATTCAACTTATGTTGGATAAATGTTTAGCCCCACAATCTACGAGCGTCGACTATTCAACTTATGTTGGATACATGTTTATCCCCGCAATCTACGAGCGTCGAATATTCAACTTATGTTGGATAAATGTTTAGCCCCACAATCTACGAGCGTCGAATATTCAATTTATGTTGGATACATTTTTAGCCCCACAATCTACTAGTCAATTCATTTGAAGAAAAAAACGTGGGATGTATTTTTTACTTTGTGCTACGAGCATAAAATTAGGATTGTTAAGCGCATAGCGCTTATTACTTATTTTATTTGGATTCGATCGTTTCTTGTCTTCTGCGTTGTAAATCCGCTTGTACCCAAATGTTCAGAAAAACCGGAAAAAGCATCTATAAGGAGTAAAAATCCATTTACAATAATATGGACATCCCGCATATAAAATAATAGAATGAAATACAATACAACATTTTGAAAAGTCATTCCAGACTGAAATTGTGTGGTGAATGTACAAGCCAAATCTGTGGGCTTGTTGACAAGTTGTCAAATTAAAGGGATATTACCTGATTTATGGTAAAATATTGAAACATACAGATATTTTAAAACGATTAATTGAATAAATGAATATTTCTTATTGTTTACACGTTAATCCCAATTATGATGCTATTATGTATATAAAACTGACATCAAGGGATTCTGTCGTTGGCATAGGAGCAACTGTATTGTCTATTTATATGGTCCAAATATCTAGAATGCGTCTAAAATGAGTTTATCCCTTTAATGTTCACTCTGAACCTAAGGAATGATATACACCACACCATTTTAAGCCCTTTTTCTACACAAACATTTGGTGCTGAGTATGATTCAGGTAATTTGACAACGAATCAGTTGGAAAGATTTCAATTAAAGAGGAAAATCCTCGATTTATGCTAAAATAGTGAGATATCAGGCCGTTTTTCCTTAATATATTGAGATCTCTTGTATAATAAAGCACCTACTTAATATTTGTTGTGGCATATCCCTGCTCAAATCCGTAAACTCCCTCCTCATATCTTTGATCTCTTCACCATGTTTATCGATCTTCTGGGAATTTTCTTCAGCTATTTGCGATATTTCTTGTATATAGCATATCTCTGATCTCTTCAACGATATTTTCTCCGTGTTCTTCACCTGTTTGAGATATTTCTTCTTGTGGCATATTCGTGACTGCATGTTTCATTTGTTCGATCTTTTCTCCTTGTTGATCAGTTTTGGCTTCCAGTTGGGATTTTCCTTCCTCTAGTTGACGAACCTTTTTCATCTCGTCTACTTAAAATAGACCAGTGAAATGGTTAATTAATAAAAGTGTGCTGGACATAGCGCAAGAAATGCATACTATCATCCAAAAACCAGTTTTGCCTCGCACAAGTGAATCTTCTTCCATTTTTTATATTGATTGTTTTCCAAAGATATTCGCAGAAAAGGTTTGAATATAAATTATAGGTATTATAGGATTGATTATAGATTTGATGCAGTTTAACAACACATCACTGTATGTGGGACATCCGTGGTATAGGTCATTGCACTTATTGCGCTATATGGGGCACGCCAATAGGGATTTATATAGTTATGATTTTGCATAATTTCAAATTGTAATTTTCCTCTTACAGTAATTATAAAAATAGTTATCAGGAATGGAGTAACACTAATATTACAGATATTTCAAAATGTAGTATTTCTTATTACTTTTAAATTCTAAACGAATATTTTCCGCAAAGTGCCCCACCCCTATATTTTGGACCCCCTTTTTTGTTTTGAATAATATAGCGAAGAATAATGAATCTATATGTATTGGAGATTATGGTAATTCTGAGCCAAGGGCGAACTTGCCCCGGCCTATGGTCAAACCTACCCCGGCGTCGGGCAAGTTCGTCCTTTTGAGACACTTGTCTTTATCATTTACTCTTGCCTTTACGATAAGGCCTAGAGTACTGAGATCATGGTCGTATGTAGCCAAGATATCAATGTCCATTCAATCTTTAAAATTGGCGTCTCTAGACCTCTTCAAATGAAAATGGGGCGAACACTCCCCGCTCTCCCCTACTTATAGCTTGGAGATATCGGGAGAATAATTGTTTAATTCTGAGTGTATCATTGTTTTCAAAATATTTACAAGTGCGTTTTTCAATCAAATGAAACAAGTTAATATTAGTTAGCAGCTGAGACGAATATACCTAAAGGGATACGAAGCACTATTCATTCCTGTGATGTGTAGCGATTCACGTCTAACATGGTATTGTTATATTTGCTTGATCATACAAATAATGTATTATGATATTCAAAGTTGAAATATAATTTGAGTAGGAAATTTTTGGAGAGAGCAATTTTAGTAAATGTTGATGAGTTGAGGTATAAGTTGGTTTGGTCTAGTTTTTTAATTGTTGAGTTATAATTGGTAGCAATTATACAGGTAGAACTAAACGTGATTTTCGTAAAGATGGTGTTTGGAAGTTATACATGTAAATAAATATAAGGTCGTATGTCGTGAATTGGTGTGACAAATAAGGTGGAATTGTCACACATCAAAAATAATTGTGATAAGATATCAAATTATTTGAAAAGTACTTGAGCTATTGTTGCTTATTATGTCTTCTTTTAAATAACAAAATCCCCAGTTCCTTGCGATAAAAAATAAACTAGATCTTTCTCTGGGTATATCTTCAATTTTACCCCTGTATAGGTCAATGACCCCTATAGTTATCCCATATGACATGTCACTTTTAATCGCTGAAAACCCTATATGTAATGTATAACACAGACCCAAGACATCTTTTGACTAATTCTGACGGTCATCAGTCATTTCCTCTGAGGCAAGAAGTATTTTAAGTGAACGGGTTAAAAATTAACATTTTGACCCCTAGTGACCCCTTCGGGACCTTTGACCTGGTAATGATTATTGACTTTTTTTCTTGCTTCACCAAATCAAACAAGTTGAAACATGTCCGGTCTAAATCGAAGCATTTCTTGAAGTTTTTCCTTGTAAAGTTCAATGACCCTAGTTACCACATATATGATTATTTTTGTTGTTGTAACATTCGTATTTATCACTTCATTTTCAACTTAGAACAATTCAAAATATCAACCTTTATTCGTTTTTCTTCTCTCCAGCAAAGGTTTTTCTATTGCTTTTTGGTTACAATTCTGGTTGATGAACGAAAAACGAATACACTTGTTTATTTCGTTTTTCTTATTGAAAACGGATTAAGAAAAACGAATACTTTTAAATTAAATGTTTTCTTCTGATTGATTTTTACACTTTATTTGGAGAAAGAAAAACGAATGTGGTTGATCTTTTTAGTTTTTCGAAAATAGTAGAATAAAAACGAACGTTAAAAATTCTAGTTTTTCTCTTGTTTATTTTTTTCTACTTTGACAGTCAAACAGAAAATGATCCTATTTGTGTGTTTTGCTTACCGTGTTGAAAACGAAATAACGAAAAACGATTGTCCGGTTATATACACGGACCAGTAATAGTCTGATAACTGATAAGTAATTATCAGCGAAGCCACGATGGAAATGACAGGCCCTTAACATCACACATAAACAAAACCTCTTTACTTAGTCTGGGAGCCTGTCACTTGTGATTTCAACCTATTCGACTATTTGAATCTCTACTAAGATCATTTAGAAATGGTTTGAGGCAAACGTTCTTTTTTATTCACGTACCATTCATATAGTTATAAAAAGAAACATTTAAAAACATATATACCAAATATTATTTTGTTATCTCTTAACAAATATATGTATGGGTTTTTTCACTACCAATTCCATACTCTATACCATTAACGGGTTACCTTACCTCGGGTGAGGGATTGTTCTATAAAGAGAATACGGCTAGAATAAGAGCAATCGATACCCTTAGATCGACAAAAAAATCTTAAGGGGCTCGACTCCTATTATAAATGCACAATAACGAAGACACCTACACCCGCCCAACCACCCGCCACCGCTTATAATGTCCTAGAGTAAAATTGCAAATACAAGTTCTGCATTATTCACCCCCTCCCTCTCTCCGCTCCGTTCGCCGGTGCCGCGTGGAGTTGACAGAAATAATATTCTAAAACTATTTTCAATTCAAGTTCTGCCTACCTCCGCCTTCCCCCACCCATCCGTACGGCGGGGTCTAAAATGATCTTAAATTTAATTAAAAAGTCATATTCAATTCTATAAGACACGTGAAATTGACATGCTAAAATGCTCTTTATCAAATATTTAAGGTTGAAATTAAGTACATTACTGTAAAATAACGGGATAATAATACTAAAAAAAAACACCAATGATAAGAGATGTAAGATATATTATATAGTTTAATAATATGTTAATAAAAGTTACAGATCGGTAATGATGTATGTAGCTCTGCTGCATCGCCCAGAATTCCCAATACAAGTTATTTGCCCACCCCGTGTTTACATCACGGTTGACAACTGGCATTAAAATATAATTATTAACGGTTCCTGTGATTTTACATCACGGTCGTTAACTGGCATTTAGATTGCAAGTATTTTACCGTTATTTTAGAGAAATATTATAATTATTAACGGTTCCTGTAATTTTATATCACGGTCAACAACTGGCATTCAGATTGCCGGTATTTCACCGTTTTTTTACTGAAACTTAATTATTAACGGTTCCTGGGATTTAACATTACGGTTGACAACTGGCGTCCTGATTGCCAGTATTTTACCGGTTTTTTTTACTGACATTATGGTTAACGGTACCTGTGATTTAAGGGGCTGTCAAGTGTCAGAAATAGCCTCCGTAAAACTGCCGTAACTTCGTCATTATTCATATAATCCATATAAAAGTATACAATTTTTTGAAGGGAAGGGTTCAATGAATCCAGTTTTCGTATCAAATTTTACTGAAAATCGTGATTTTTATTTTTTTGCCCAAAAAAGCCTTTTTTGGGGACAATTTTTTTTCAAACAATCTAACAAAATAATTTTTGGGTAAAAAATTCTAAAATTTTACAGAAAGCATCTTAAATTATCTAGCTCATGTATTTTTTTCTGAATTTTCTGAAATTATTGACCAAAAAGTAATAAAAAAGTGAATTTTGAGATCAAAAAATCTCAAAATTTTAGCACTTTTTGGTCAATAATTTCAAAACTAATTTTTTTAAAGGCAAACAAAAAATACGTGTCCTAGATAAGTGAATTAAGATGCTTTCTGTAAAATTTTAGAATTTTTAACCTAAAAATTATTTTGTTAGGTTGTTTAAAAAAAATGTAGGCAAACAAAGAGGCATTTTGGGCAAAAATATAAAAATCACGATTTTCAGTGAAATTTGATACGAAAAATGGATTCCCTGACTCATGTCATTGAAAAAAGTTTATACTTTATGTACAACACATAAATAGTTTGAAAGTTACAGTGCTTGAAAAATTCATACAACGACACTTGATAGCACCCTTAACATTACGGTTGACAAATGGCATTCAGATTGCCGGTATTTCACCGGTTTTTTTACTGAAACTTATTTTTTAACGGTTCCTGTGATTTAACATTACGGTTGACAACTAGCGTCCTGATTGTCAGTATTTTACCGGTTTTTTACTGACATTATGGTTAACAGTATCTGTGATTTAACATTACGGTTGACAACTGGCGTCCTGATTGCCAGTATTTTACCATTTTTTACTGACATTATGGTTAACGGTATCTGTGATTTAACATTACGGTTGACATCTGACATTCAAATTGCCGGTATTTTACCGTTTTTTTACTGAAACTTAATTATTAACGGTTCCTGTGACTTAACATAACGGTAGACAACTGGCGTCTTGATTGCCAGTATTTTACCGTTTTCACAGGTATATTTCCAACAGTGTATCGAATATTTATATGCAAAATACCGTTAAAATAAGAAACCACGGTAGTCACCGTTACTTTGACGGTAAATTAAATTACGGTCGACGTAAAATCACAGCAATTCTTACAGTTCCGATGCTAAATAACAGATAGTTTGTTGTGCCCTGTAAAATCACTGCAGAGAGTAATATTATAATGTATTATTACGCCAATAAATCGCATTTTTATATATGACATACCGTTAAAATACGAAACCACGGTAACTTACTTTGACGGTAAATAAATTACGGTCAACGTAAATTTACAGACATTTCTGTATAACGGTACATGTAGGCCTATGGTTTAAGCATAGCAAGCATTAATTTGACACAAGATTTTAGCGACCAAGTGAAATCTTAATTTCTACCTTTTTCCCATTTTCAAATTTAATAGTCGTCACCAAATGGGTAGTGGCAATAATTCCGGACTTTATTGAGTTCATAATGAAACTGTCTCTTGTTCCACTCTAAGTGGGCAGCAAAATGATTGCTGATGTTTGTCCTCTAAGGTGTCTTAATTGTTATAAGTGGGCCGTCAATGTTTGATCATTTTCTTATCGTTGTCGCTGATTTTTTATTTGATGCACACCATTCCCACCTGTGTTTTAAACTCCCAGGATTTAATCTCATTTGAATATGAATGCCCGTGTGTACATTTTGCTGCCCACTTAGAGTAGATAGACTTGAAGAAGATTAAGCGTTCCGTGGACAGCTAAAAAAAGGGTCTCTCTTATTAAAACAGGCATAGCTCCTAAATACTTTGAATACGTGCCTCAATGGTGTGTTAAATTTGTTTGGTATCTTTTTAAACAAATATTCATTCCCGTACAACTTCTTTTTGACTCACCCTGTATACTTACCGTCAAATACCTCAATCAACTCTCCAAAACCCCATGCACAACTATTGTGTAGAAAATTAACCAATTGCTCTGTATACCATTAAAATGTCCATTCCACAACCCAATAGTAATGCACAACTACTATTGTGTAGAAAATTAACTAATTGTTGTGTAAACCATTTACACAATGTTACACATTATTGTTTAGAAATACTACACAATTGTTGTGTACATATTACGCAACAAAGCTGTGTAAGCTGTTAACACAACAGTTGCTAGGTTCACATAATAAACAGTGGTTGTGTAAAATTTACACAACCATAATAACAGTGCATGTAATGCTTACATACTAACTACCACCTACAATTACGGAGGTTTATTTGCTTTATTTGCAATATTTCATGTGAAATTTGTTGATTTGATAGTGTTTTGAATTTCGAAGTATATGTACATCACATCGAAATTAACTATTTGTTAGTTTTTCCTTAATAAAACTTTTGAAAATGTTTACCTAAAAAACGTCTATTTTCAAAACAGTCAATCTGGCATCAAATGGGTTGGAATAGAGCATACCTACAGATATCAACTAAATTCTTGGTGACAATATTTATAACACATTACTTCATAATGTCTGGAAGTATTTAGGTTTTCTGTAAGAAAATCTTAATGTTGGCAATTTTACTTATTTTTGGTCAAAATAATGATATTTTTTGAGAAACCACTTTATAATGTGACATTTACCAAACGTCTGGAAGTATTTTGGTTTTCTGTAAAAAAATCTTAATTTTGGCAATTTTACTCATTTTTGGTCAAAATAATGACACTTTTTGAGAAACCATTGCTCATTTGGACACCCACTTTAACAGCCCACGGACTGCGCTTCCCAGCTAAATTCCTAGCAACATGATTTGATGCAGCTCGTTTTATCTCATAAAATGACATTGTTTACCGATAAGTTGAGAAGACGCCACACAGAGAACTGGTATATTGGTAGCTATTTGGCACCATGCGAATTTGAAAGTAATTTATTTCAAACACATAATTGACGACTGCAATTTATCCACATCGCATAACATAGCAATAACATTACATTTTTTGCAAAACTTTATAGAAGAAATCATGATAGAAACAATTTGTTTAAGGCCCGCTAATTTATAAATTAACTGTCAGAGATTGAGGTCACGAGAATAATTTGCCACTCAAAGAATACCGACTGACTCTGCGTCTCACAAGAGTCAGCCATCCAGCATGTAAATGTCTAGCGGACGCGAAACCTAGATAATGAGTGTTGAAATCGATTTCTCCTGCCATATCCAAAGAGGGAAAGAAATTTCCAACGAGAACTAAAACCTTGAGTGGATACAAATTAAAAGCAAAGGGGATATTTACCCTTGTAAGCCAGATGATTAGAAGAAAATTAATAAATAATACATTTTGTGACCTTAATTGATCGCGACTTGACGACTATAAGACATTAAACAGAATATATATAATATTATCTGGGCTTAAATGTTTTGATAATCAAGAAGCCGCCTGCATGGCTACACTTATCCAACATAAGTTGAATATTTGACACTCATAGATTGTGGGGCTAACATAAATCCAACAAGTTGAATATTGACACTCATAGATTGTTGGGCTAATTATTTATCCAACATAAGTTGAATATTCGACGCTCGTAGATTGTGGGGCTAAACATTTATCCAACATAAGTTGAATATTTGACGCTCATAAGAGTGAGGGGCTAAACATTTATCCAACATAAGTTGAATATTCGACGCTCGTAGATTGTGGGACTAAACATTTATCCAACATAAGTTGAATAGTCGACGCTCGTAGATTGTGGGTCTAAACATTTATCCAACATAAGTTGAATATTCGATGCTCATAGATTGTGGGTCTAAACATGTATCCAACATAAGTTGAATATTCGACGCTCGTAGATTGTGGGGCTAAACATTTATCCAACATAAGTTGAATATTCGACGCTCGTAGATTGTGGGGCTAAACATTTATCCAACATAAGTTGAATAGTCGACGCTCGTAGATTGTTGGTCTAAACATTTATCCAACATAAGTTGAATATTCGACACTCATAGATTGTGGGTCTAAACATGTATCCAACATAAGTTGAATATTCGACGCTCATAGATTGTGGGGCTAAACATTTATCCAACATAAGTTGAATATTCGACGCTCGTAGATTGTGGGGCTAAACATTTATCCAACATAAGTTGAATAGTTGGCGCTCGTAGATTGTGGGTCTAAACATGTATCCAACATGAGTCGAATATTTGACGCTCGTAGTTGTGGGGCTAAACATTTATCAAACATAAGTTGAATATTTGACACTCATAGATTGTGGGGCTAAACATTTATCAAACATAAGTTAAATATTTTACACTCATAGATTGTGGGCTAAACATTTATACAACATAAGTTGAATATTTGACACTCATAACATTCATCCAACATAAGTAGAATATTCAATTATTATTATTATCATTCATATTGTAACTGTTATCAAAAATAACATCCCCAACATTATTATGATATATGGGAGGGTGGGTTTTAATAATTGAACCTATTCGGATGGTACCAAAAAGCATAATGACCAAGAGTGGCCGGGTGAACGTAAACCAAAAGGGGCGGTTGAATGCAACTCAACACTGATTGGATGAAAAGGTAACTATGACGCCAACAAAACCCCACATCTCACTTCCGGTCAACAAAGGAGTTTTCGATCGATAAACTCTAGGAAACTTTATTAGCAATCAAAATGTATGGGGAAAGTATAGTTTTAATAGTGGGATGTATGTATTAGACCACTACATACTCATATCCAGAACTTTTGCTTTTGTTAACACAACTAAATCCAAGATGAATGGCCGCCTAAAATGGTAAAATTCCGTAAATTTGCATTATATGAACCACCATGTATGATCAGAGTATAGTTTTAACAATGGGCTGTATGTGTTAGACCACTAGAAACTTATATCTAGTATTTTTGCTTTGTTAACATACTTTAAAACCAAAATGGCATCCAAATGAATGGCCAAAATTCCATAAAACAGTATAGTATCAAATCAACCGAAATGTATGGTTAAAATATCATTTTAACGATGGAATGTATATGCTAGACCACTAGTTTCTCATATTCAGTATTTTTTGCTTTGTTAACATAGTTACAAATCCAAAATGGCTGCAAAAATTGTCAAATTGCAAAAGACCGCTGTAAATGTAAGAAATTGTCCACATGAGTGTATGATATCCAAAATAACAGTGTATATGACATCACATTCACAAAAAAGTATGTTCTAAACTGCTAAGCTACTGCATTTAGATATAAGGCCCACCTCTGTGATAATTTTGATTCCGTATCACTTTTCAAAATAGCTGCCAGAATTGTTAAGTTGATGTTAAATGACCTAAAACAATTGTTTTGTATTATAAACAATACTATGTAATACCAATGACCCCAAATATAATAGGACAGCATTCAAGTATGTCTATGGTAAAGCCTAGGGGCTGTAGATCTAGTTTGAGTATTTTAAAATATCCAAGATGGTTACAAAGGGTTAAATTGTTTTGTATTGTAGACAATACTATGTAATACCAATGACCCCAAATATAATAGGACCGCATTCAATTATGTCTATGGTAAAGCCTAGGGGCTGTAGATCTAGTTTGAGTATTTTAAAATATCCAAGATGGTTACAAAAGGTTAAAATAACTGAAAAACAGTATTAGTTTATTGTTAGTGTTACATTAGATATGACCAATTTTATTTCAAACTAGATCTACAGCCCCTATAGGCTTTATCATAGGCATAGATTGAATGGAACAGTTATTTTAAAGGCATATTATGTGATCTTTTCCAGGCACAGGGGGCGCCCTCTATTCATGATTATTTTCAGAAAGTAAATTTTCTTTCAGATTTACATTTCTGATCATGAATCATAAATACATTCTAAATTACAGAGCGATACGATTCCTAATTACTTCAAAATCCTGGTTTTAGAATGAAAGATAAGTTGCCGCGCAGACCTGACAGTTAATTTTCACTCTTTAAACTATGATTTTGAAGTAATTAGGAATCAAATCGCTCTGTAACTCAGAATATATTCTTGATTTATGATCAGAAATGTAAATCTGCTAGAAAATCTACTTAAAAAAATCATGACTAGTAGAGGGTGCTCCCTGGAAAAGATCGAAAAGTAATAATGATATTGAAATGGGAAAACTTTCTATGAGTAGCCAAGTGTTATTGCTTTTCATATCAATCAAAACGTCCAATTGTGTGTAGAGTTTAAATGCAAACAAACGTGATCTAACTTCAGGTGGGGGTGGGGGGGGGGGGGGGCTTACCTATTTGAACACTTTATTTGATATTTATGAATAACATTTCGATCATTATTTTACTGAAGAAAGCATACTACTATATTCTGGTAGAATTAGTTCCCGAGTTCGTTGTTTAGGTTCTCTTGATTTCCATGACCTCCCGATATTTTTTATTTATATTTTGATCATATATATTATGTTTGGGCTTTTATCTTATTCTCTCACTTTGATTGGCATTTTTAACCCCTGCCCATTTGTGTTTCTTGGGACGCATGTTCTCTGAGTTGCAGTGAACCAAATGATTGGCTCATTAGAGCTTCAAAGCAATCATCAAGCGATGTACACATTCCAATTAGCTAATGATGATATTGTTAAGACATCTACTGAAGATAGCAATTCTCCCTTCCCGGGGGGGGGGGGGGGGGGGGGGGGTGGTACTCAGATTTGGTTTGGTCGGGGGTGTGCGGCTGGAGATTCAAAACCCTGACCTATTTCTAATGGTGATTTTTGAGAAAAAAACGGTACCCATTTCTAAGGATTTTGCTTCATTTTGCTTGAACAAATGTTCGCAATTTTTTGCGAAAATAGACCTAATGGTAAAAGTCGGACCATGTTTAGGAATTTTGCAGCACAAAATCATACCCCTTGTTTAGGGATTTTTTGCCAAAAAGCGACCCATTAGAGCGGCACATCCCCATATACCGTATTAGGCGAGTAACCCCTACCACCACGCCCCCATCCCCCCCCCCCCCCCCCCCCCCCCCCCCGGCCGCGTATTTTCTTTATGCAACTATAACGGGATGCATAGACGACAGATGATGTACACATAGATGGTATCGCTGTACGGAATAAAGCGTAGTAATACAAAGGGATGCATCAGTAGTTTTAGGACCACTGCTGTTTTCCATCTACATTTCTCCTCTTGGAAATCTGATTCGTCACCTTAACCTCAACTTTCACCAATATGCTGATGATAACCAATTATATCTTTCATTCACTAAGTCTAATACTGCATCAGCCATCAGCTCAATCCAGAGCGGTGTTCTTCAAATCAAGGAATGGATGACGCAGAACAAACTGAAATTCAATGATTCTAAGACAGAAGTTCTTTACATTCACTCTAAGTTTGACCGCTCTCCAATGCCTTTCAACTCTATCAACATCGGCTCCTGTTCAGTTACGCCTGCCAAACAGGCCAGGAATATTGGTGTTACTTTTGATGATACTTTCTCTTTCCATCAACATGTCTCGTCTACGTGCCGTTCAATTTACTTCTTTCTCAGGAAAATTGGTCATATTAGAAAGTACCTCACTAACGAGTCATGTTCTACTATTGTTCATGCTATTGTTTCATCAAAACTTGACTATGGTAATTCCTTGTTGTATGGTATCCCAGATACACATCTTCATCTTCTTCAACGTGCACAGAATACGGCCGCTAGAATCATTACCCGCACAAAAAAGTTCGACCATATCACTCCTGCACTCAAGCAGCTTCATTGGCTGCCTATATCATCCAGAATTGAGTTCAAGATCTTGCTCCTAACTTATAAAGCCTTAAACGGACTTGCTCCACAATATCTTGCAGATCTTGTCCATTATCGACGTACATGCCGCAACCTTCGCTCCAACAACAAACTACTCCTTGAAGTACCACGATGGAAACTCGCTACGTACGGTCGCCGTTGCTTTTCATCAGCTGCACCTGTTCTATGGAACTCATTACCACTGGACATTAAGTCATCCCCGAATGTCAACATTTTTAAGAAGAAACTAAAAACTCATCTCTTCTCGAAAGCATACAGTGCATAGCACTTGACTCTACAGCGCCATTGAACATTTCTTTGTAAATGGATATTAGGCGCTATATAAATTATATTATTATTATTTATTATTTTATTATCCCGTTATGGTTGCAGAAAGAAATTAAGCCCCCCGGCCCTTCCCCCGATCCAAGCCCGTGCCGTTTTCCCCAGTAAACTGACAGACAGCTTGATTAGCCGAGGCTGGCAAAAAATACTGATGCACCGATGCGCAAGGAACGCGTAGTACGACGCTACGAATTTCGCTTAATACGCCTCGGTAAACGGTGACACGTAGGCCTACTTGTCACAATATACAAAGGAATTTGATGACAATGCAGCAGATGCGTGGCTTCGTTCGAAATAAGCGTGTCGCCACTCAAAATATAATATGTATTAACCTCGCTGCACATAAATGACAGCGCGTCAATGATGGCTTGCGTAATGTTGATGTCAAAGGTCAAATGCAATCAGGCCTCCCTAAATACTTGTTCCCTGCATCAATGGATCCAAGGGCCAACTCTTCCATAGATGAGTTGGCCCTTGGATCCATAGCCTCCCGACTGGTATCATTCACCTAAAGAACCTTCAGGAAAACATGTTTGTGAATCAAATAACAACTTGAAAAACTTGAAAACTTATCCTGTTGAAACTGTGTGGGTTTATTCATTCATGGTTGTTATAGGGTATACATGTATGCAACAATGGAAATGCCTACGGGGCTGTCTAGGTAGAAACGTATGTGATATTTCATAGAATAAATTAAAGGGAACACGATACATGTAAACATGAACTGGGGAGCACAGATGGTTTTTCGGTCCCGGTCTGCTGGCACAGGGAGATATATACAAATTGTTCCCTGTAGCATACAACCTAGGTAGACATCCTTGCGAACGTGGATGTTAAAGTGACCTTTGACCTCAATTTAGGGTCAAAGGTCACATTTGTTTCAATGGGATGTAAAAATCAAGTTATTGACCCTACAACGTATATCATATTGTTGGGCTGGGTGTTCAGAACAAAGAAGTTAATCACAACTTCGATCATCGATCAATAGTTTTTGACCTATGACCTTTTGAAAATGACAAGTCGTCAAAACTAGGGACTGCGCTTCCCAGCTACATACCAAGCTCTTTATCTTCAAGAACTTTCATAAAATTGTACAGGTCCATTCTCCTATCACATTTCAAAACGTCCATGAATCCATTGAAAGCACCTGTTGTTTCCTTGATGTTCCCCAGCAATGTATCAACCTTCTTGCCTTTAATCGGAATGGATTCAATAGTTTCCCTCTCCTCGTCTGTTATGACGTCCTTAGCAACAAGCTCTCGCAGGAAAGAGGCATCAATTGGCAACAACGTGGAAAGATCAGGAGCTGCTTTGTTTAAGATGCGCACTATATGTCGTGCTTCACGTAGTGCTGAAATAATGATGTAAAGAAATCCCATCAAATTAAAGTTGTAGATTTTTATGTCATGGTGGTATGACACATAAATAAAGAGAGTGATGTAACTCTCCGGAGTTTGTCCTCATCAATGCCCCGGTACCCCCAACTCAATACAAAAGTTTGCAACCATGAATGACTGTTCTTCATTTTTTCAAAGTACCTCTTTGCAAGATTTTTTTCAACAATTTTACCCCTTTTTTTTGCAAAAACGAGGACCAAATTTGGGCGAAAAATACCCCCTTCTTTTGTTTTTGGCGCCAAATTTATCAAGCACTGTAACTTTTAAACTATAAATGTGATGTACATAAAGGTATACATTTTTGTTAATGAAATGAGTCAGAGAATCCATTTTTGGTATCAAATTTCACTATTTACATTTTTGCCCAAAAATCACTTTTTTAACACCAAATATTTTTAGACAGCGTAACAAAATCTGTTTTTGGTAAAAGATTCCGAAATGTCACCAAAATCATATAAAGTCAATTATCTAGGATCGATTTTGTGTTTTTGTTGGCTTACATTTTTTTAGTTTGGAAATTATTGACCAATAAGTGCCCACAATTTGTTTTGGATCTAGTAGGGATAGTAGGGGTGCTAGGGATGGGTAGTAGTGGCATAGGAACGTTAAATAGAGTTGGCGTAAACATTTAAAAAATATGATAGTTGATTACACCCTTGATTACATACATTTCTCTACATAACAGACCGTTCTCTGCTTTATATACCTTTCTGACCCCTTTAGCCCGCCAAAGGGTCATAATGAGTACGGTCTGTATTGTAGAGAAAGGTGTATAATGCAGAGAAAATTATTTTTAAAAAATCCTTCTCCCTGTTGGACCCCATTCTCTTAAATATACACCTTTCTCTATGCTAGACCCCTTCCCTAAATTACAGACCTTTCTCCACTTTATACCTCTTTCTCTAAATTATACACCTTTCTCCATTCTCATGATTCTAGACACCTTTCTCTAAATTACAGACCGTTCTCTGCTTTACATACCTTTCTCTACATTACAGACCGTTCTCTGCTATGCACACCTTTCTCTAAATTACAGACCTAGTTCCGCTTTAGAGCCCTTTCTCTAAATTATACACCTTTCTCCATTCTAGACACCTTTCTCTAAATTACAGACCGTTCTCTGCTTTACATACCTTTCTCTACATTACAGACCGTTCTCTGCTTTACATACCTTTCTCTAAATTACAGACCTTTCTCTATTCTAGACCCATTTCTCTTTTCATTGAACCTTTCTGTAGATTTATACCGTTCATTCTCTTAATTCTAGACCTTTCTCCAGTTTCTATACACCATTCTCTTTAATCTACACCTTTCTCGTACTTTTATACCATTTTGATCCTTATGGCCACCAATATGTGTCCAGTATGGGCGTGGACATACCATATCTGGTTAACTACGTCATTCGTTAAATTTGAATTTGGCAGGTCACCGTTTATTATAATGAGCGCGCTGCAGGGGGTATGGACGTAAGTCGAGAGACCCTCGCCTCGGTTCGGGCGCGGCGGTTCTCGCTGGTGGCGCTCTACTAATGGGCGAGTGGGACTTCAGTACTATTCCGCCCGGTAGCCGTGTAAATAAATCAAGCAATTACGATATTGATGGCGCACCAATGTTTACATTACAAGCAGGGGGAGAAATACGATCGTTGATTACCAAACATGAGCTTTGTTTAAGATTTCGTAAAATACCCCTTTTTCGAATTTCGCGGAAAATAATTCATGAAAATACCCCATTTTCATGATTTCGCGGTCCGTGCTGACAATCGAAAATATACCTCTTTCCACGATTTTTAGAACATCAGTCATGGTCACCAACTATTGTGTTGAGTTTAGGGTACCGGGATCAATGCTGGTCAAACTGCTGACCATCACTTTTACCATAGGCTAAAATATGTAATTGACCTGCATATTGCCAAAAGTCATGCCAAATTCATGATTTAGTCTATCACACAGATACTCTCAATATTATAGGTATCCCAGATGAGATATGAAATAACTACCCAGGTACATGTCTTTGATCAGGTAGGCCCTACCTCATGACATATGTGCTCTTATTATTCCATAATTCAGGTACCCGTATGCACTTAATTGTAATCCATTACCACAAGTGCACATACTACAGTCATTAAAATAAATCAAGCAATTACGATATTGATGGCGCACCAATGTTTATATTACAAGCAAGTGGAGAAATACGATCGTTGATTACCAAACATGAGCTTTGTTTAAGATTTCGTAAAATACCCCTTTTTCGAATTTCGCGGAAAATAATTCATGAAAATACCCCCTTTTTCATGATTTCGCGGTCCGTGCTGACAATCGAAAATATACCTCTTTTCCACGATTTCTAGAACAGGCATGGTCACCAACTATTGTGTTGAGTTGGGGTACCGGGATCAATGCTGGTCAAACTGCTGACCATCACTTTTGCCATAGGCTAAAATATGTAATTGACCTGCATATTGCCAAAAGTCATGCCAAATTCATGATTTAGTCTATCACATGACCAAGATACCCAGATACTCTCAATATTATAGGTATCCCAGATGAGATACGAAATAACTACCCAGGTACATGTCTTTGATCAGGTAGGCCCTACCCCATGACATAGGTGCTCTTATTATTCCATAATTCAGGTACCCGTATGCCCTTAATTGTAATCCATTACCACAAGTGCACATACTACAGTCATTAAAAAAGTAACTATACAGGTAATAAATGGGCTTTAAACTCTTGAAATATATATCCTACCTAAAAATGTTAAATCATAAAGTTGTTGAGATATGTAATTTCTTTTATATGAGATATTGCACGCTAGGATCGGTTGAATATTGAAGAAGTGACAATCCAAAATGTAAGGTAAAGTCGCAATTTCATTTTCACATTTTACATTTCAACTCGGGGTAGAGTATGACAGGTAGCGTGTGTGTGGCGTATTGATCCGTCGGAACAATACGGCCGACTATCCAACCTTCGCATGCATCACTACCGATAATCGAAATGTACACGTAGCTGAGTCCGTGTGTAGAAAAGAAAAATGTGAAAATGAAAAATCGGACTTTACTTTACATTTTGGAGTGTCACTTCCTTAACCCTAACTCTACCCCCCACTTTTTTCAGAATTTTTTTCTTCAACGTGGAAAATCGACCAAAATATCCCCCCCCCCCCCCCCCCCCCACCGGGATTTGACCTCCATCACCCTAGGGTTAGGGTTATTAATCACCCGATCCTGGCGTGCAATATCTCAACAACTTTATAATTTAATATTTTTAGGTAGGATATATATTTTTTAGAGTTAGAAGCCCGTTTATTACCTGTATAGTTACTTTTTTGATGACTGTATCAGTGGCGTACCGACCGGGGGGGGGGGGGCAGGGGGGGGGGGGGGCAACTTGCCCCCCCCCCCCCTGGCTCCAAATACCGGGACGCTAAAATGGTAATACCGGGACGCTAAATTCTCATAAGGAAAAAAAAGAATACCTAGGCCGAAAAGACTAAGGATTGGGCATTATTTGTTGACTGTATTTTTTTTTTTGACTGTGAAATTTTGCGACCGTGCGAAATTTTGTGACCGTGCGAAATTGTTGACAGTACCCCGCCCCCCCCCCCCCTGAATTTTTTTTTTTTTTTTAAATTTTTTTAGAACTCTCCATACCAAAACAAAATAATACTGGAACCTTACAATACAATCAGCCCAAAAAACAACTCTTCCATACTGACTGCATCATTTAAGGGTAAATATCGTACTCTTAAAGGTAAGTGTTTAAAGGTTACCTACTTTCAGTTTTGAATAAAAGGAGAATTTTGACCAAAAGTATTGCCATAAAATCAATCTGCCAGGGGTTCCAGAATTTTTCCTCGCTGGTTTGAGTAGTTAGATGAATTGCACATTCAAATCTGTAAAAAGTACCTTGGGCTAATGATATTCCAGTACGTTGCCATGAGCAACACCCTTTTTTAAATCTGAGAATGTTGACTAAATAAGCCTTTTCAACCCTATTTGTTATACAATATTCTTGTGGTTGTTTGCAACGGGTAATCTGGAAAAAACTGTTGCCTGTGTTACTGAAGAAAAAACCAGATTTCATGAACATACACACATTTATTTATTTTTAATCGGAGCATTTTGACTAAATAAGCCTTTTCAACCTTATTTGTTATAAAAGCATGTGTTTTTCAATGATATTCAATCAAAACATAAATATGTTACCTTCTTTTGGTGGTTTTCAAAGGGTATTCTGAAAAAAGCGTTGCATGGGTTACTGGAAACACCCAATTTCATAATCATACACACATCCCTTTTTTAAATATGAGTATTTTGACTAAATTTTCAACCCTATTAGTTATAAAAGCATGGGGGTTTTTTCAATGATATTCAATCAAAACGTATTCTAATAACTCTGTTACATTATTTGTGTTGTTTTCAAATGGTAATCTGAAAAAGGATGTTGCTTGGGTTACTGGAAAACACCAAATTCCATACACAAATCGAGCAGCATCCAGCTGAATCTGTGAAAATCAGTGTTGACAAAATACAATTTTTCTAGTGTGAGTAGCTGAAATTACATCCTTTCACAAAATATTGATAATTAAAGGTAAATGTATGATATCAATATGATGCAAATATCTCTAATAAGAATAACAATTGAAAACATGACCTTACTCTTCACAACTATAAAACATTGTTTTTTGTTTCAAAATAACAAGGAAGAGTTGCCTGGGTTCTGTGTAATAGGCCTACTCCACAACATCTCAAATTGGATACATAAACTCTAAGACTAACATATTTCATTGTCTAATTGATATTACTTAAATGGGAAGGGTGTTCGAATATTTATCAAGAAGGTTGAAGTGGCGGCAATGGGCAAATGGATGGGGCAATTGCCGAAAGCCCTCATCAGTGACGATCCTCTCAATCAGCTCGAGCCCCATCCTATTTGATGTAGGCTGGGTGCGATTCCCTTTTGTTGTCCATTGCGCATTACTACGTGGATTACCTCTATGCTTGCATCTAACATATTAATGCAATTTAAATCACAACTTACGTGTCTCAGTCTCGCCTTTGCTGGGTGTTGCTTCAGTCTCGTCTGCATACATAAAATTATAATTAGTAATATGATGTTAATAGTGGAATAAGGCGATATTCTTTTCAAAATAAATTCGCCTTAATGTCATTTTAAACAATAGATTTCACCCTAACGATCAAAAGACGGAATACATCTCGTTGTTTTCTTTCGCCTTAAGGATGATATTAACAAAAATGTTGTTAGTGTTAAGAGCTCTTATACAGATGGTCAAATATAATATTAATATTAACAAAAATGTTGTTAGTGTTAAGAGCTCTTATACAGATGGTCTTTAGTAATTCTACTCGTGATCCAGAAGAATGCATACAGTACAACAGCAATGCTTCAATGTAAGCCAAATATATTTGATCGGATCATGGAAATAGTATTATTTTCATGGAAAGAGTACTATTTTCATGATAGGATTCAAGCAAATTGTTTGGGGCTGTCTAATATTAATTTAAATCGGTTTAAAGGCAGCAAAAAGTGCTGAAAACGGGGTTTTTGTGTGTTTTTTACACTCTTTAGTCACAATTTCAAAAAAATATTAGTTTAAAATAAAATAAAAAGTATCTTTACATCATCATCAAGTGATTTGGGCATTTTTTGCTCAAAATTATTTTTGTTAGCTTTGTTCAAAAAATTGGGTCAAAAGGTGATTTTTTTTGACATTTTGGCCCTTGTGTCAGAAAATAAAAATATAATTTTCAAGAAGGTTGAAGTGGCGGCAATGGGCAAATGGGTGGGGCAATTGCCGAATGCCCTCATCAGTGACGATCCTCTCAATCAGCTCGAGCCCCATCCTATTTGATGTAGGCTGGGTGCGATTCCCTTTTGTTGTCCATTGCGCATTACTACGTGGATTACCTCTATGCTTGCATCTAACATATTAATGCAATTTAAATCACAACTTACGTGTCTCAGTCTCGCCTTTGCTGGGTGTTGCTTCAGTCTCGTCTGCATACATAAAATTAGAATTAGTAATATGATGTTAATAGTGGAATAAGGCGATATTCTTTTCAAAATAAACTCGCCTTAACGTCATTTTAAACAATAGATTTCACCCTAACGATCAAAAGACGGAATACATCTCGTTGTTTTCTTTCGCCTTAAGGATGATATTAACAAAAATGTTGTTAGTGTTAAGAGCTCTTATACAGATGGTCAAATATAATATTAATATTAACAAAAATGTTGTTAGTGTTAAGAGCTTTTATACAGATGGTCTTTAGTAATTCTACTCGTGATCCAGAAGAATGCATACAGTACAATAGCAATGCTTCAATGTAAGCCAAATATTTTTGATCGGATCATGGAAATAGTATTATTTTCATGGAAAGAGTACTATTTTCATGATAGGATTCAAGCAAATTGTTTGGGGCTGTCTAATATTAATTTAAATCGGTTTAAAGGCAGCAAAAAGTGCTGAAAACGGGGTTTTTTGTGTTTTTTACACTCTTTAGTCACAATTTCAAAAAATATTAGTTTAAAATAAAATAAAAAGTGTCTTTACATCATCATCAAGTGATTTGGGTATTTTTTGCTCAAAATTATTTTTGTTAGCTTTGTTCAAAAAATTGGGTCAAAAGGTGATTTTTTTGTTGACATTTTGGCCCTTGTGTCAGAAAATAAAAATATAATTTTCAAGAAGGTTGAAGTGGCGGCAATGGGCAAATGGGTGGGGCAATTGCCGAATGCCCTCATCAGTGACGATCCTCTCAATCAGCTCGAGCCCCATCCTATTTGATGTAGGCTGGGTGCGATTCCCTTTTGTTGTCCATTGCGCATTACTACGTGGATTACCTCTATGCTTGCATCTAACATATTAATGCAATTTAAATCACAACTTACGTGTCTCAGTCTCGCCTTTGCTGGGTGTTGCTTCAGTCTCGTCTGCATACATAAAATTAGAATTAGTAATATGATGTTAATAGTGGAATAAGGCGATATTCTTTTCAAAATAAACTCGCCTTAACGTCATTTTAAACAATAGATTTCACCCTAACGATCAAAAGACGGAATACATCTCGTTGTTTTCTTTCGCCTTAAGGATGATATTAACAAAAATGTTGTTAGTGTTAAGAGCTCTTATACAGATGGTCAAATATAATATTAATATTAACAAAAATGTTGTTAGTGTTAAGAGCTTTTATACAGATGGTCTTTAGTAATTCTACTCGTGATCCAGAAGAATGCATACAGTACAATAGCAATGCTTCAATGTAAGCCAAATATTTTTGATCGGATCATGGAAACAGTATTATTTTCATGGAAAGAGTACTATTTTCATGATAGGATTCAAGCAAATTGTTTGGGGCTGTCTAATATTAATTTAATCGGTTTAAAGGCAGCAAAAAGTGCTGAAAACGGGGTTTTTTTGTGTGTTTTTTACACTCTTTAGTCACAATTTCAAAAAAATATTAGTTTAAAAGTGATTTGGGCATTTTTTGCTCAAAATTATTTTTTTTAGCTTTGTTCAAAAAATTGGGTCAAAAGGTGATTTTTGTTGACATTTTGGCCCTTGTGTCAGAAAATAAAAATATAATTTTGCTGAAACACGTGGCCGGCACGAGTTCGTGTCTTCTTAATATATCAACAACGAAGCCCCGTGGTACAGGGCACCACCCTGTAATTAGAATTTGAGGCAATTCCGACCAATAAACGGGACACTGATTCAAGAGTTCAAGGTTTTAAATATAACCTTTTATTTTCATCTCGTCAGAAATGTTATGATTACTTGTTGGGCTAATAAGTTTACATTCGGGTTGGTAACTTTTACTTGCTACCTGCCCGACTGGCTGAAGACCAAAGTCAAGATATGTGGAGGAAACAGCAACCAACAAGTAAAGGTAGATAACGACACAGTATATTGTGTTGACACCTTCAATGTCCTTGGCTCATGACTAAACATTAGCAAATGCCCTATCAAACATTTGGGAAGATGGATGAATCACAAAGACAACAAAAGTACGCATTACGAGGGGCATTCAATAAATACCCGCAACCATTGTTGTTCTCCACACCTGAGTGATTTTGTGAAATCTAAGTGGGTACATTATAAAGTATGAACCTTAATCTATCATTTAACACAATCTGGATTTACTGAATATTCATATTACGTAATACCATTAGCATAAAGTAACCCATATTTGGACAGTGAAAAACATGCCACTTTGGTAGGAATTTTAAATTAGCTTGATAGCACGTGTATTGAAATGAGCAGAACTTTGTTCCGGATAAGTGTGCAAGTCTAACATTTTGCATCGTGCAACCAGAGACCATGTCCAATGAGGTCCTAAATGGAGAGGTTCTGTCAAAGACAACTGTTGGAAATACACTGCATCTTATCTTGGTCAACATTAGGCTTTGACAGTGAGCCTCAAAATTCCGAAAATCCAAAGAAATGAAAATGATAGTTATAGCAAACAATTGGGATTTCCTGAAATACCACAGCAAATGCAGGATTCATTATTGTATAGATGACAGGGTATCAATAAATACATCGAGAATTGTTGAACTTGGAATAAAAATCTGCGCATGCGTAGAACGCACGGTGGTCAGAAATCGCTCATTATGAGCAGAAATGTTAAACAATCACTGCAACCAACGTAAAAGTTACAGATAAGGAATTGAATTTAAGAAAACAAGAACTGTGGTGAACTTCAATACATACACAAAGTTAAAAAATGTAAACATTTATTTGAAAATACAATTCGATTTAATGTCAGTATAGTAAATTTACTCAAATTGGGTAAAAAGAGCTTCATTGTATTAATATTTTCTCTGCAGAAAACGGTTTCAGATATTGTCTTTATAATCTCCCGTTTAAATCTATAACGTGTAACAATGAAGAACAAGAGGTTTAAGCCAAATCTTGTGGTTGGATACCTTGACCTTGACTGTTTATTCATTAAAGAATTTCTTTTAATAAGCTATGACAAGAAGATGACGTTTTAATGTTACATAATAAGTGTTTTTTTCTCCATAATTTGCATCTGAAAATAAGTAATGTTGAGCACATAGTACTGGTCTATCACTGTTTCAAACGGCAACTTATTCCATGCATCGGTTCTTGAGATATTTTGAAAAAAGTAACTGTGCATCAAATTGCTTGCAAATATTCTCCGCCCTGATCAGCTATTTTTCTTGCAGTGTCCAGAGAGTATAGATTTTACGCATGCGCCATTACGTAATCCCACAAACGATATTGTTCATTCATGCATAGCGAGGAAAGATAAAGACCCATATTTTACAATTACCCTAATTCTAGTTGGCATACGTCGCGCATGAGTGGAGAAAAACAATGGTTGCAGGTATTTATTGAACGCCTCTCGTATGAAGGCATTACTCTTTCCGGTTGCTACATATGGAGCTGAAACCTGATCAGTGGGTTAGCGGATTCGAACAAACATCAGCTTTTGAAATGTGGTGTTGACGCAGGATGTTATGAATATCATGGACAGAGCATTAGAGCAATGAATTTGTCAGTAGTCAGAATGGGGAACAAACATCTCTGTGCAATAACTTAAGACCATGCGCAACAAACTGCAATACTTTGGACACATTGCTAGACGAAAAGGTGACAACCTAGAAAAGGTGGTAATTCAAGGAGATATCGAAGGTATGCGTAAACGGGACAGACCAAAACTCCGTTGAACTGACGGCGTTAACCCTAACTTTCCTGGAACCTACTATTCATTACGGCAAAAAACAAAATCCACGCGCATGTTACAGCATTAGATTCGATGACGTTATCAACCAAGCTGAGTGTGTGTATGAAATCGCTGTCCAGGCGAGCGTTGGCAGGTGAGCCGAGTGGTTAGGGACATCGCGTGGTGATCGAAGAGTCCAAGGGTCCGAATCCCGGGTGTTTTGCGGTGATTATTTGGGTAAAAAAATCATACTTTGTCCCCCTCCCCCGGTTCCACACATAAACATAGTCTGGCTAGTCCGGTTAGGGTTAAGGAAGCAACGGGTCTATCTCTTATCTCTGCACATCGCATGTCACAAAATATACAACAACAGCGCTCCATCTTCATCAATTGGGTCACACATAATCAGCCATGATCCATGCAACGACAAAGAATTAATAAATCGGTAATTGGCGTCATACATCAAAAGAGCAAATTACCTTCCCAACGAATTGAGTAAATATGTTTCAATTCATGACTTAGGAGTCAGTTTGCCTATTTTTTTAATGAAAAACACCCAATTCCTACACAAATCGAGCAGCATCCAGCTGAACCTGGTAAAATCAGTGTTGACAAAATACAATTTTTCTAGTGTGAGTAGCTACAATTACAACCTTTCACAAAATATTGATAATTAAAGGTAAATTTCTGATATCAATATGCAAATATTCTTTGATAAGAATAACAATTGAACACATGACCTTACTCTTCACAACTATAGAACATTGTTTTTTGTTTCAAAATAACAAGGGAGAGTTGCCTGGGCCGTTCTGTGTAATAGGCCTACACCGAAACATCTCAAATTGGATACGTAAACTCTAAAACTAACATATTTCATTGTCTAATTGATATTACTTAAATGGGAAGGGTGTTCGAATATCCATCAAGAAGGTTGAAGTGGCGGCAATGGGCAAATGGGCGGGGCAATTGCCGAATGCCCTCATCAGTGACGATCCTCTCAATCAGCTCGATCCCCATCCTAATTAATGTAGGCTGGGTGCGATTCCCTTTTGTTGTCCATTGCGCATTGCTACGTGGATTACCTCTATGCTTGCATCTAACATATTAATTCAATTTAAATCACAACTTACGTGTCTCAGTCTCGTCATTGCTGGGTGTTGCTTCAGTCTCGTCTGTATATATAAAATTAGAATTAGTAATATGATGTTATTTCCTTTTATTTTCATCTCGTCAGAAATGTTATGATTACTTGTTGGGCTGGTAAGTTTACATTCGGGCTGGTAACTTTTACTTACTACCTGCCCGACTGGCTGAAGACCAAAGTCAAGATCTGTGGAGGAAACAGCAACCAAAGGGTGAAGGTAGATAACAACACAGTAGATTGTGTTGAAACCTTCAATGTCCTTGGATCATGACTAAACATTAGCAAATGCCCTATCAAACATTTGGGAAGATAGATGGAACACAAAGGCAACACAAGTACGCATTATGAAGGCATTACCCTTTCCGGTTGCTACATTATGGAGCTGAAACCTCATCTGTGGTTTAGCGGATTCGAACAAACATCAGCTTTTGAAATGTGGTGTCGACGCAAGATGTTATAAATATCATGGACAGAGCATTAGAGCAATGAATTTGTCAGAAGTCAGAATGGGGAACAAACTTCTCTGTGCAATAAGTTAAGACCATGCGCAACAAACTGCAATACTTTGGACACATTGCTAGACGAGAAGGTGACAACCTAGAAAAGGTGGTAACTCAAGGAGATATCGAAGGTATGCGTAAACGGGACAGACCAAAACGCTGTTGAACTGACGGCGTTAACCCTAACTTTCCTGGAACCTACTATTCGTTACGGCAAAAAAACAAAATCCACGCGCATGCTACAGCATTAGATTCGATGACGTCATCAACCAAGCTGAGTGTGTGTATGAAATCGCTGTCCGGGCGAGCGTTGGCAGGTGAGCCGAGTGGTTAGGGACATCGCGCGGTGATTGGAGGGTCCGAATCCCAGGTATTTCGCGGCGATTATTTGGGTAAAAAAATCATACTTTGTCCCCCTCCCCCGGTTCCACACAAAAACATAGCCTGACTGGTCTGGTTAGGGTTAAGGAAGCAACAGGTCTATTATATATCTTATCTCTGCACATCGCATGTCACAAAATATACAACAACAGCGCTCCATCTTCATCAATTGTGTCACACATAATCAGTCATGATCCATACAACGACAAGAATTAATAAATCGGTAATTGGCGTCATACATCAAAAGAGCAAATTACCATCCCAACGAATTGAGTAAATATGTTTCAAGTTTGCCTATTTTTTTAGAATATACTCTACATTTCAAAATACAAGATTTTTTCTCATAACTTGTGCATTGGTAGGACCTTGGACACAGGGTGACTTTCGAAAAATTCGACCTGTTACCATGGTAACAACCGAAAACCAATTTTCGGCATTTTGGACCAAATTTGCCCTGAAATTTACTCAAATATGTCTTATATCAAGAACTCTACATACCAAAACGGAATAATATTGGATTCTTACAATACAATCACCTCAAAAGACAACTATTCCATACTGACTGCATCATTTAGAGTAAATATCGTACTCTTAAAGGTAAGTGCTAAGTATTTAAAGGTTACCTATTTTCAGTTTTGAATAAAAGGAGATTTTTGACCAAAAGTATTGTCATAAAAATCAACCTGCCAGGAGTTCCAGAATTTTTCCTCGCTAGTCTGAGGAGTTAGATGTATTGCCCTTTCAAATCTGTAAAACGTAGCTTGTGCAAATATATTGAAGTGTCCTTTCAAATCTGTAAAAAGTACCTTGGGCAAATGATATTCCAGTATGTTGCCAGGAGCAACACCCTTTTTTTTAAATCTGAGAATGTTGACTAAATAAGCATTTTCAACCCTATTTGTTATACAATATTCTTGTAGTTGTTTGCAAAGGGTAATCGGGAAAAAACTGTTGCCTGTGTTACTGAAGAAAAAAACAGATTTCATAAACATACACACATTTTCTTTTTATCGGAGCATTTTGACTAAATTAGCCTTTTCAACCCTATTTGTTATAAAAGCATGTGTTTTTCAATGATATTCAATCAAAACATAAATATGTTACATTCTTTTAGTGGTTTTCAAAGGGTATTCTGAAAAAAGCGTTGCCTGGGTTACTGGAAACACCCAATTTCATAATCATACCTTTTCAACCTTCTTTGTTATAAAAGCATGTGTTTTTCAATGATATACAATCAAAACATAAATATGTTACCTTGTTTTGGTGGTTTTCAAAGGGTATTCTGAAAAAAGCGTTGCGTGGGTTACTGGAAACACCCAATTTCATAATCATACACAAATTCCTTTTTTTAATCTGAGTATTTTGACTAAATAAGCCTTTTCAACCCTATTTGTTATAAAAGCATGGTTTTTTTTCAATGATATTCAATCAAAACGTATTCTAATAACGCTGTTACATTATTTGTGCTGTTTTCAAAGGGTAATCTGAAAAAGGGTGTTGCTTGGGTTACTGGAAAACACCCAATTCCATACACAAATCGAGCAGCATCCAGCTGAACCTGTGAAAATCAGTGTTGACAAAATACAATTTTTCTAGTGTGAGTAGCTGAAATTACAACCTTTCACAAAATATTGATAATTAAAGGTAAATTTCTGATATCACTATGATGCAAATATCTCTAATAAGAATATCAATTGAAAACATGACCTTACTCGTCACAACTATAGAACATTGTTTTTGTTTCAAAATAACAAGGAAGAGTTGCCTGGGTTCTGTGTAATAGGCCTACACCGAAACATCTCAAATTGGATACATAAACTCTAAGACTAACATATTTCATTGTCTAATTGATATTACTTAAATGGAAAAGGTGTTCGAATATCTATCAAGAAGGTTGAAGTGGCGGCAATGGGCAAATAGGCGGGACAATTGCCGAATGCCCTCATCAGTGACGATCCTCTCAATCAGCTCGAGCCCCATCCTATTTAATGTAGGCTGTGTGCGATTCCCCTTTGTTGTCCATTTTGTTGTCCATTGCGCATTGCTACGTGGATTACCTCTATGCTTGCATCCAACATATGAATTCAATTTAAATCACAACTTACGTGTCTCAGTCTTTTCATTGCTGGGTGTTGCTTCAGTCTCTTCTGCATACATAAAATTAGAATTAGTAATATGATGTTAATAGTGGAATAAGGCGACATTCTTTTCAAAATAAATTCGCCTTAACGTCATTTTAAACAATAGATTTAACCCTAACGATCAAAAGACGGAATACATTTCGTTGTTTTCTTTCGCCTTAAGGATGATATTAACAAAAATGTTGTACTATTTTCATGATAGGATTCAAGCAAATTGTTTAGGGCGGTCTAATAATAATTTAAATCGGTTTAATGAATCGGTTTAAAGGCAGCAAAAGTGCCAAAAAACGTGAAAAATTGATTTCTTTTTTTTGTGACACTTTTTAGTCACAATTTCAAAAAAATATTAGATTAGGTTAAAAAAAAAAGTGTCTTTACATCATCATCAAGTGATTTGGGCATTTTTTGCTCAAAATTATTTTTGTTAGCTTTGTTCAAAAAATTGGGTTAAAAAGTGATTTTTGTTGTTGACATTTTGGCCCTTTTGTCAGAATATAAAAATATAATTTTGCTGAAACACGTGGCGGGCGCGAGTTCGTGTTTTCTTAATATATCAACAACGAAGCCCAGTGGTACAGGGCACCACCCTGTAATTAGAATTTGAGGCAATTCCGACCAATAAACGGGACACTGATTCAAGAGTTCAAGGTTTTAAATATAACCTTTTATTTTCATCTCGTCAGAAATGTTATGATTACTTGTTTGGCTGGTAAGTTTACATTCGGGTTGGTAACTTTTACTTGCTACCTGCCCGACTGGCTGAAGACCAAAGTCAAGATATGTGGAGGAAACAGCAACCAACAAGTAAAGGTAGATAACGACACAGTATATTGTGTTGACACCTTCAATGTCCTTGGATCATGACTAAACAAAATCCACGCGCATGCTACAGCATTAGATTCGATGACGTTATCAACCAAGCTGAGTGTGTGTATGAAATCGCTGTCCGGGCGAGCGTTGGCAGGTGAGCCGAGTGGTTAGGGACATCGCGTGGTGATCGGAGGGTCCGAGGGTCCGAATCCCGGGTGTTTCGCGGCGATTATTTGGGTAACAAATTCATACTTTGTCCCCCTCCCCCGGTTCCACACAAAAACATAGCCTGGCTGGTCCGGTTAGGGTTAAGAAAGCAACAGGTCTATCTCTTATCTCTGCACATCGCATGTCACAAAATATACAACAACAGCGCTCCATCTTCATCAATTGGGTCACACATAATCAGCCATGATTCATAGAACGACAACGAATTAATAAATCGGTAATTGGCGTCATACATTAAAAGAGCGAATTACCCTCTCAACGAATTGAGTAAATATGTTTCAATTCATGACTTAAGAGTCAGTTTGCCTATTTGTTTTTGGATGGACACTACATTTCAAAAAACAAGATTTTTCTCATAGCTTGTGCATTGGTAGGACCTTGGAGACAGGGTGACTTTCGAAAAATTCGACCTGTTACCATGGTAACAACCGAAAACCAATTTTCGCCATTTTGGACCAAATTTGCCCTGAAATTTACTCAAATATGTCTTATATCAAGAACTCTACATACCAAAACGGAATAATACTGGATTCTTAGAATACAATCACCTCAAAAGACAACTCTTCCATACTGACTGCATCATTTAGAGTAAATATCGTACTCTTAAAGGTAAGTGCTAAGTATGTAAAGGTTACCTATTTTCAGTTTTGAATAAAAGGAGATTTTTGACCAAAAGTATTGTCATAAAAATCAACCTGCCAGGAGTTCCAGAATTTTTCCTCGCTAGTCTGAGGAGATGTATTGCCCTTTCAAATCTGTAAAACGTAGCTTGCGCAAATAAATTGAATTGTCCTTTCAAATCTGTAAAAAGTACCTTGGGCAAATGATATTCCAGTATGTTGACAGGAGCAACACCCTTTTTTAAATCTGAGAATGTTGACTAAATAAGCATTTTCAACCCTATTTGTTATACAATATTCTTGTAGTTGTTTGCAAAGGGTAATCGGGAAAAAAACTGTTGCCTGTGTTACTGAAGAAAAAACCTGATTTCATAAACATACACACATTTTCTTTTTATTGGAGCATTTTGACTAAATTAGCCTTTTCAACCCTATTTGTTATAAAAGCATGTGTTTTTCAATGATATTAAACCAAAACATAAATATGTTACATTCTTTTAGTGGTTTTCAAAGGGTATTCTGAAAAAAGCGTTGCCTGGGTTACTGGAAACACCCAATTTCATAATCATACCTTTTCAACCTTATTTGTTATAAAAGCATGTGTTTTTCAATGATATACAATCAAAACATAAATATGTTACCTTCTTTTGGTGGTTTTCAAAGGGTATTCTGAAAAAAGCGTTGCGTGGGTTACTGGAAACACCCAATTTCATAATCATACACAAATCCCTTTTTTTAATCTGAGTATTTTGACTAAATAAGCCTTTTCAACCCTATTTGTTATAAAAGCATGGGTTTTTTTCAATGATATTCAATCAAAACGTATTCTAATAACGCTGTTACATTATTTGTGCTGTTTTCAAAGGGTAATCTGAAAAAGGGTGTTGCTTGGGTTACTGGAAAACACCCAATTCCATACACAAATCGAGCAGCATCCAGCTGAACCTGTGAAAATCAGTGTTGACAAAATACAATTTTTCTAGTGTGAGTAGCTGAAATTACAACCTTTCACAAAATATTGATAATTAAAGGTAAATTTCTGATATCACTATGATGCAAATATCTCTAATAAGAATAACAATTGAAAACATGACCTTACTCGTCACAACTATAGAACATTGTTTTTTGTTTCAAAATAACAAGGAAGAGTTGCCTGGGTTCTGTGTAATAGGCCTACACCGAAACATCTCAAATTGGATACATAAACTCTAAGACTAACATATTTCAGTGTCTAATTGATATTACTTAAATGGAAAAGGTGTTCGAATATCTATCAAAAAGGTTGAAGTGGCGGCAATGGGCAAATGGGCGGGGCAATTGCCGAATGCCCTCATCAGTGACGATCCTCTCAATCAGCTCGAGCCCCATCCTATTTAATGTAGGCTGTGTGCGATTCCCCTTTGTTGTCCATTTTGTTGTCCATTGCGCATTGCTACGTGGATTACCTCTATGCTTGCATCCAACATATATGAATTCAATTTAAATCACAACTTACGTGTCTCAGTCTTTTCATTGCTGGGTGTTGCTTCAGTCTCTTCTGCATACATAAAATTAGAATTAGTAATATGTTAATAGTGGAATAAGGCGATATTCTTTTCAAAATAAATTCGCCTTAACGTCATTTTAAACAATAGATTTCACCCTAACGATCAAAAGACGGAATTCATTTCGCTGTTTTCTTTCGCCTTAAGGATGATATTAACAAAAATGTTGTACTATTTTCATGATAGGATTCAAACAAATTGTTTAGGGCGGTCTAATATTAATTTAAATCGGTTTAATGAATCGGTTTAAAGGCAGCAAAAGTGCCAAAAAACGTGACAAATTGATTTATTTTTTTTGTGACACTTTTTAGTCACAATTTCAAAAAAATATTAGATTAAGTTAAAACAAAAAGTGTCTTTACATCATCATCAAGTGATTTTGGGCATTTTTTGCTCAAAATTATTTTTGTTAGCTTTGTTCAAAAAATTGGGTCAAAAAGTGATTTTTTTGTTGACATTTTGGCCCTTTTGTCAGAATATAAAAATATAATTTTGCTGAAACACGTGGCGGGCGCGAGTTCGTGTTTTCTTAATATATCAACAACGAAGCCCAGTGGTACAGGGCACCACCCTGTAATTAGAATTTGAGGCAATTCCGACCAATAAACGGGACACTGATTCAAGAGTTCAAGGTTTTAAATATAACCTTTTATTTTCATCTCGTCAGAAATGTTATGATTACTTGTTTGGCTGGTAAGTTTACATTCGGGTTGGTAACTTTTACTTGCTACCTGCCTCCACATATCTTGACTTTGGTCTTCAGCCAGTCGGCTGAAGACCAAAGTCAAGATATGTGGAGGAAACAGCAACCAACAAGTAAAGGTAGATAACGACACAGTATATTGTGTTGACACCTTCAATGTCCTTGGATCATGACTAAACAAAATCCACGCGCATGCTACAGCATTAGATTCGATGACGTTATCAACCAAGCTGAGTGTGTGTATGAAATCGCTGTCCGGGCGAGCGTTGGCAGGTGAGCCGAGTGGTTAGGGACATCGCGTGGTGATCGGAGGGTCCGAGGGTCCGAATCCCGGGTGTTTCCCGGCGATTATTTGTGTAAAAAATTCATACTTTGTCCCCCTCCCCCGTCACAAAATATACAACAACAGCGCTCCATCTTCATCAATTGGGTCACACATAATCAGCCATGATTCATAGAACGACAACGAATTAATAAATCGGTAATTGGCGTCATACATTAAAAGAGCGAATTACCCTCCCAACGAATTGAGTAAATATGTTTCAATTCATGACTTAAGAGTCAGTTTGCCTATTTTTTTTTGGGATGGACACTACATTTCAAAAAACAAGATTTTTCTCATAGCTTGTGCATTGGTAGGACCTTGGAGACAGGGTGACTTTCGAAAAATTCGACCTGTTACCATGGTAACAACCGAAAACCAATTTTCGCCATTTTGGACCAAATTTGCCCTGAAATTTACTCAAATATGTCTTATATCAAGAACTCTACATACCAAAACGGAATAATACTGGATTCTTAGAATACAATCACCTCAAAAGACAACTCTTCCATACTGACTGCATCATTTAGAGTAAATATCGTACTCTTAAAGGTAAGTGCTAAGTATTTAGAGGTTACCTATTTTCAGTTTTGAATAAAAGGAGATTTTTGACCAAAAGTATTGTCATAAAAATCAACCTGCCAGGAGTTCCAGAATTTTTCCTCGCTAGTCTGAGGAATTTGTATTGCCCTTTCAAATCTGTAAAACGTAGCTTGCGCAAATAAATTGAATTGTCCTTTCAAATCTGTAAAAAGTACCTTGGGCAAATGATATTCCAGTATGTTGCCAGGAGCAACACCCTTTTTTAAATCTGAGAATGTTGACTAAATAAGCATTTTCAACCCTATTTGTTATACAATATTCTTGTAGTTGTTTGCAAAGGGTAATCGGGAAAAAAACTGTTAAAACACATTAAAACACATTTTCTTTTTATCGGAGCATTTTGACTAAATTAGCCTTTTCAACCCTATTTGTTATAAAAGCATGTGTTTTTCAATGATATTCAATCAAAACATAAATATGTTACATTCTTTTAGTGGTTTTCAAAGGGTTTTCTGAAAAAAGCGTTGCCTGGGTTACTGGAAACACCCAATTTCATAATCATACCTTTTCAACCTTATTTGTTATAAAAGCATGTGTTTTTCAATGATATACAATCAAAACATAAATATGTTACCTTGTTTTGGTGGTTTTCAAAGGGTATTCTGAAAAAAGCGTTGCGTGGGTTACTGGAAACACCCAATTTCATAATCATACACAAATCCCTTTTTTTAATCTGAGTATTTTGACTAAATAAGCCTTTTCAACCCTATTTGCTATAAAAGCATGGTTTTTTTCAATGATATTCAATCAAAACGTATTCTAATAACGCTGTTACATTATTTGTGCTGTTTTCAAAGGGTAATCTGAAAAAGGGTGTTGCTTGGGTTACTGGAAAACACCCAATTCCATACACAAATCGAGCAGCATCCAGCTGAACCTGTGAAAATCAGTGTTGACAAAATACAATTTTTCTAGTGTGAGTAGCTGAAATTACAACCTTTCACAAAATATTGATAATTAAAGGTAAATTTCTGATATCACTATGATGCAAATATCTCTAATAAGAATATCAATTGAAAACATGACCTTACTCGTCACAACTATAGAACATTGTTTTTGTTTCAAAATAACAAGGAAGAGTTGCCTGGGTTCTGTGTAATAGGCCTACACCGAAACATCTCAAATTGGATACATAAACTCTAAGACTAACATATTTCATTGTCTAATTGATATTACTTAAATGGAAAAGGTGTTCGAATATCTATCAAGAAGGTTGAAGTGGCGGCAATGGGCAAATAGGCGGGACAATTGCCGAATGCCCTCATCAGTGACGATCCTCTCAATCAGCTCGAGCCCCATCCTATTTAATGTAGGCTGTGTGCGATTCCCCTTTGTTGTCCATTTTGTTGTCCATTGCGCATTGCTACGTGGATTACCTCTATGCTTGCATCCAACATATGAATTCAATTTAAATCACAACTTACGTGTCTCAGTCTTTTCATTGCTGGGTGTTGCTTCAGTCTCTTCTGCATACATAAAATTAGAATTAGTAATATGATGTTAATAGTGGAATAAGGCGACATTCTTTTCAAAATAAATTCGCCTTAACGTCATTTTAAACAATAGATTTCACCCTAACGATCAAAAGACGGAATACATTTCGTTGTTTTCTTTCGCCTTAAGGATGATATTAACAAAAATGTTGTACTATTTTCATGATAGGATTCAAGCAAATTGTTTAGGGCGGTCTAATAATAATTTAAATCGGTTTAATGAATCGGTTTAAAGGCAGCAAAAGTGCCAAAAAACGTGAAAAATTGATTTCTTTTTTTTGTGACACTTTTTAGTCACAATTTCAAAAAAATATTAGATTAGGTTATTAAAACAAAAAGTGTCTTTACATCATCATTAAGTGATTTGGGCATTTTTTGCTCAAAATTAGTTTTGTTAGCTTTGTTCAAAAAATTGGGTTAAAAAGTGATTTTTGTTGTTGACATTTTGGCCCTTTTGTCAGAATATAAAAATATAATTTTGCTGAAACACGTGGCGGGCGCGAGTTCGTGTTTTCTTAATATATCAACAACGAAGCCCAGTGGTACAGGGCACCACCCTGTAATTAGAATTTGAGGCAATTCCGACCAATAAACGGGACACTGATTCAAGAGTTCAAGGTTTTAAATATAACCTTTTATTTTCATCTCGTCAGAAATGTTATGATTACTTGTTTGGCTGGTAGTTTACATTCGGGTTGGTAACTTTTACTTGCTACCTGCCCGACTGGCTGAAGACCAAAGTCAAGATATGTGGAGGAAACAGCAACCAACAAGTAAAGGTAGATAACGACACAGTATATTGTGTTGACACCTTCAATGTCCTTGGATCATGACTAAACAAAATCCACGCGCATGCTACAGCATTAGATTCGATGACGTTATCAACCAAGCTGAGTGTGTGTATGAAATCGCTGTCCGGGCGAGCGTTGGCAGGTGAGCCGAGTGGTTAGGGACATCGCGTGGTGATCGGAGGGTCCGAGGGTCCGAATCCCGGGTGTTTCCCGGCGATTATTTGGGTAAAAAATTCATACTTTGTCCCCCTCCCCCGGTTCCACACAAAAACATAGCCTGGCTGGTCTGGTTAGGGTTAAGGAAGCAACAGGTCTATCTCTTATCTCTGCACATCGCATGTCACAAAATATACAACAACAGCGCTCCATCTTCATCAATTGGGTCACACATAATCAGCCATGATTCATAGAACGACAACGAATTAATAAATCGGTAATTGGCGTCATACATTAAAAGAGCGAATTACCCTCCCAACGAATATGTTTCAATTCATGACTTAAGAGTCAGTTTGCCTATTTTTTTTTGGATGGACACTACATTTCAAAAAACAAGATTTTTCTCATAGCTTGTGCATTGGTAGGACCTTGGAGACAGGGTGACTTTCGAAAAATTCGACCTGTTACCATGGTAACAACCCAAAACCAATTTTCGCCATTTTGGACCAAATTTGCCCTGAAATTTACTCAAATATGTCTTATATCAAGAACTCTACATACCAAAACGGAATAATACTGGATTCTTAGAATACAATCACCTCAAAAGACAACTCTTCCATACTGACTGCATCATTTAGAGTAAATATCGTACTCTTAAAGGTAAGTGCTAAGTATTTAAAGGTTACCTATTTTCAGTTTTGAATAAAAGGAGATTTTTGACCAAAAGTATTGTCATAAAAATCAACCTGCCAGGAGTTCCAGAATTTTTCCTCGCTAGTCTGAGGAGTTAGATGTATTGCCCTTTCAAATCTGTAAAACGTAGCTTGCGCAAATAAATTGAATTGTCCTTTCAAATCTGTAAAAAGTACCTTGGGCAAATGATATTCCAGTATGTTGCCAGGAGCAACACCCTTTTTTAAATCTGAGAATGTTGACTAAATAAGCATTTTCAACCCTATTTGTTATACAATATTCTTGTAGTTGTTTGCAAAGGGTAATCGGGAAAAAAACTGTTAAAACACATTAAAACACATTTTCTTTTTATCGGAGCATTTTGACTAAATTAGCCTTTTCAACCCTATTTGTTATAAAATCATGTGTTTTTCAATGATATTCAATCAAAACATAAATATGTTACATTCTTTTAGTGGTTTTCAAAGGGTTTTCTGAAAAAAGCGTTGCCTGGGTTACTGGAAACACCCAATTTCATAATCATACCTTTTCAACCTTATTTGTTATAAAAGCATGTGTTTTTCAATGATATACAATCAAAACATAAATATGTTACCTTCTTTTGGTGGTTTTCAAAGGGTATTCTGAAAAAAGCGTTGCGTGGGTTACTGGAAACACCCAATTTCATAATCATACACAAATCCCTTTTTTTAATCTGAGTATTTTGACTAAATAAGCCTTTTCAACCCTATTTGTTATAAAAGCATGGTTTTTTTCAATGATATTCAATCAAAACGTATTCTAATAACGCTGTTACATTATTTGTGCTGTTTTCAAAGGGTAATCTGAAAAAGGGTGTTGCTTGGGTTACTGGAAAACACCCAATTCCATACACAAATCGAGCAGCATCCAGCTGAACCTGTGAAAATCAGTGTTGACAAAATACAATTTTTCTAGTGTGAGTAGCTGAAATTACAACCTTTCACAAAATATTGATAATTAAAGGTAAATTTCTGATATCACTATGATGCAAATATCTCTAATAAGAATAACAATTGAAAACATGACCTTACTCGTCACAACTATAGAACATTGTTTTTTGTTTCAAAATAACAAGGAAGAGTTGCCTGGGTTCTGTGTAATAGGCCTACACCGAAACATCTCAAATTAAACTCTAAGACTAACATATTTCATTGTCTAATTGATATTACTTAAATGGAAAAGGTGTTCGAATATCTATCAAGAAGGTTGAAGTGGCGGCAATGGGCAAATGGGCGGGGCAATTGCCGAATGCCCTCATCAGTGACGATCCTCTCAATCAGCTCGAGCCCCATCCTATTTAATGTAGGCTGTGTGCGATTCCCCTTTGTTGTCCATTTTGTTGTCCATTGCGCATTGCTACGTGGATTACCTGTATGCTTGCATCCAACATATGAATTCAATTTAAATCACAACTTACGTGTCTCAGTCTTTTCATTGCTGGGTGTTGCTTCAGTCTCTTCTGCATACATGAAATTAGAATTAGTAATATGATGTTAATAGTGGAATAAGGCGATATTCTTTTCAAAATAAATTCGCCTTAACGTCATTTTAAACAATAGATTTCACCCTAACGATCAAAAGACGGAATACATTTCGTTGTTTTCTTTCGCCTTAAGGATGATATTAACAAAAAATGTTGTACTATTTTCATGATAGGATTCAAGCAAATTGTTTAGGGCGGTCTAATATTAATTTAAATCGGTTTAATGAATCGGTTTAAAGGCAGCAAAAGTGCCAAAAAACGTGAAAAATTGATTTCTTTTTTTTGTGACACTTTTTAGTCACAATTTCAAAAAAATATTAGATTAGGTTAAAACAAAAAGTGTCTTTACATCATCATCAAGTGATTTGGGCATTTTTTGCTCAAAATAATTTTTGTTAGCTTTGTTCAAAAAATTGGGTCAAAAAGTGATTTGTGTTGTTGACATTTTGGCCCTTTTGTCAGAATATAAAAATATAATTTTGCTGAAACACGTGGCGGGCGCGAGTTCGTGTCTTCTTAATATATCAACAACGAAGCCCAGTGGTACAGGGCACCACCCTGTAATTAGAATTTGAGGCAATTCCGACCAATAAACGGGACACTGATTCAAGAGTTCAAGGTTTTAAATATAACCTTTTATTTTCATCTCGTCAGAAATGTTATGATTACTTGTTTGGCTGGTAAGTTTACATTCGGGTTGGTAACTTTTACTTGCTACCTGCCCGACTGGCTGAAGACCAAAGTCAAGATATGTGGAGGAAACAGCAACCAACAAGTAAAGGTAGATAACGACACAGTATATTGTGTTGACACCTTCAATGTCCTTGGATCATGACTAAACAAAATCCACGCGCATGCTACAGCATTAGATTCGATGACGTTATCAACCAAGCTGAGTGTGTGTATGAAATCGCTGTCCGGGCGAGCGTTGGCAGGTGAGCCGAGTGGTTAGGGACATCGCGTGGTGATCGGAGGGTCCGAGGGTCCGAATCCCGGGTGTTTCGCGGCGATTATTTGGGTAACAAATTCATACTTTGTCCCCCTCCCCCGGTTCCACACAAAAACATAGCCTGGCTGGTCCGGTTAGGGTTAAGGAAGCAACAGGTCTATCTCTTATCTCTGCACATCGCATGTCACAAAATATACAACAACAGCGCTCCATCTTCATCAATTGGGTCACACATAATCAGCCATGATCCATGCAACGACAAAGAATTAATAAATCGGTAATTGGCGTCATACATCAAAAGAGCAAATTACCTTCCCAACGAATTGAGTAAATATGTTTCAATTCATGACTTAGGAGTCAGTTTGCCTATTTTTTTAATGAAAAACACCCAATTCCTACACAAATCGAGCAGCATCCAGCTGAACCTGGTAAAATCAGTGTTGACAAAATACAATTTTTCTAGTGTGAGTAGCTACAATTACAACCTTTCACAAAATATTGATAATTAAAGGTAAATTTCTGATATCAATATGCAAATATCTTTGATAAGAATAACAATTGAACACATGACCTTACTCTTCACAACTATAGAACATTGTTTTTTGTTTCAAAATAACAAGGGAGAGTTGCCTGGGCCGTTCTGTGTAATAGGCCTACACCGAAACATCTCAAATTGGATACGTAAACTCTAAAACTAACATATTTCATTGTCTAATTGATATTACTTAAATGGGAAGGGTGTTCGAATATCCATCAAGAAGGTTGAAGTGGCGGCAATGGGCAAATGGGCGGGGCAATTGCCGAATGCCCTCATCAGTGACGATCCTCTCAATCAGCTCGATCCCCATCCTAATTAATGTAGGCTGGGTGCGATTCCCTTTTGTTGTCCATTGCGCATTGCTACGTGGATTACCTCTATGCTTGCATCTAACATATTAATTCAATTTAAATCACAACTTACGTGTCTCAGTCTCGTCATTGCTGGGTGTTGCTTCAGTCTCGTCTGCATACATAAAATTAGAATTAGTAATATGATTTTATTTCCTTTTATTTTTATCTCGTCAGAAATGTTATGATTACTTGTTTTGGCTGGTAAGTTTACATTCGGGCTGGTAACTTTTACTTACTACCTGCCCGACTGGCTGAAGACCAAAGTCAAGATCTGTGGAGGAAACAGCAACCAAAGGGTGAAGGTAGATAACGACACAGTAGATTGTGTTGAAACCTTCAATGTCCTTGGATCATGACTAAACATAAGCAAATGCCCTATCAAACATTTGGGAAGATAGATGAATCACAAAGGCAACACATGTACGCATTATGAAGGCATTACTCTTTCCAGTTGCTACATTATGGAGCTGAAACTTCATCTGTGGTTTAGCGGATTCGAACAAACATCAGCTTTTGAAATGTGGCGTTGACGCAAGATGTTATGAATATCATGGACAGAGCATTAGAGCAATGAATTTGTCAGTAGTCAGAATGGGGAACAAACATATCTGTGCAATAACTTGCGCAACAAACTGCAATACTTTGGACACATTGCTAGACGAGAAGGTGACAACCTAGAAAGGTGGTAACTCAAGGAGATACCGAAGGACTATGCGTAAACGGGACAGACCGACAACCCGTTGGACTGACGGCGTTAACCCTAACCTTCCTGGAACCTACTATTCATTACGGCAAAAAAATAAAATCCACGCGCATGCTACAGCATTAGATTCGATGACAAAACACAACTTCCGTTTCTCAGTGTCGCTTGGAATTATTGTTGTCAGTGTCAAATGGTTAATAAAATGACGACAATTGAAGAAAATAGTGTGGTAAAAGAGCTGCTCCCAACAAATCGCAACTGCAATACTTTGGACACATTGCTAGACGAGTAGGTGACAACCTAGAAAAGGTGGTAACTCAAAGCGATATCGAAGGTATGCGTAAACGGGACAGACCAAAACTCCATTGGACTGACGGCGTTAACCCTAGGTTTCCTGGAACCTACTATTCACTACGGCAAAAAAAACAAAATAAACACGCATGCTACAGCATTAGATTCGATGACGTATAACCAACCAAGCCGAGTGTGTGTATGAAATCGCTGGCCGGGCGAGCGTTGACAGGTTAGCCGAGTGGTTAGGGACGTGGCGCGGTAATCAGAGGGGCCGAGGGTCTGAATCCCGGGTTATTTGGGTAAAAAATCATACTTTGTCCCCCTGTTCCACACAAAAACAGAGCCTGGCTGGTCCGGTTAGGGTTAACGAAGCAACCGGTCTATCTCTTATCTTTGCACATCGCATGTCACAAAATATACAACGACAGGGCTATCTCTTCATCAATCGGGTCATAAATAATCAGCCATGATCCACTGAACGACGACGAATTAATAAATCGGTAATTGTTGTCATACATCAAAAGAGCAAATTCCCTCCCATCGAATTGAATAAATATGTTTCAATTTATGTGTGTGTGTGTTCAGAAACAAACCAGGGATGATCCCCTACTCTTTACGAAGTAGTCTGTTACCTTTTTAACGTTTTCGGGGATAGCTCTTCCGATGCACGGGACCACCATTTCTACGTAACTTCGGAACCACGAGGCAATTGAGACTAAGTACCTTGCCCAAGGATACAAACATGTTGGCCGTAGCGGGGCTATCAACCTTTGTATTGTGAGTAAACGGGTTACATTTTTCGTTAAACGCCATTTTATTTGGTACTATGCACTGTACTATTGGAACCCTATTTAATGGGAAAGATTGCAAAATGAGGGAGGGAGGTTATAACCCCTCTTGCATAGACTAGGGTTAAAATATAAAACATTCATCACTTTACCTTGTTCTTCAGCATCGTCTTTTAGATAACGTGGATCGTCGGTTTTCTTTCCACAGTATGCATAAAACTTGCGAAGACATGCTACCTCTTTATCTCTCTTTAGCATGAACTCTCGACTAGGACAGACAAGTTTGTTTAATTCCTTGTTAGGAAAAGTCTGAAATTATTTTAAAAATGTAGAAATTCCATTTACTCCTATTATTTGATCTTCAGAGAAGTCGGTTGGGTTCAAATAAACCTGTTTATTGAGACATGACATTTTTACAATGTCAAGATTTAACACCTTTAATCCGATAATAACGACATTCTACTAATCACCACCCTCCCTCAACAACAAGAAAGTCAACAACAAAAAATACATACAATTACGATTATTCATACACTCTTAGTAGTTACGAAACAAAAAAGCAGGAAACTAACAACCAAAAAGAACAGGAAATTACGATATTGAATCATAATGTATACGTGCGAATCGCAAGAATAAGACACTATGATTTTTTTTTTTTTTAAAGTATAAAAAACACCAAAATACCAAATGAGGAAAAAGTGTACTTTAGGTCCGTTACAACGCCATTCATAGCTGTAGTCTCCAGCAAGTTCAAAGTGATTTCGGCAAGTGTAGGTGTTAGCCAACTTTCATAAAGACAACGTACTTTTTTGAAGGGTTCATTTATAGCTGTATCGCTTGGAAGCCACCCTTTTGGATCAATGTCGATAGTGATTCCACTGCGACCATTAACAGCAACTTGATAACTGGGATCGTCGGCTCCTTTGGTAAATTTTGTCTTTTTTAATTCTTTCTCCATATATTCCTGAAATTTTGCAACAATGCACACAGTTTGCATTATAGAAAAGTTAATGGTTCAATCTAAACCTGTGTACATGTATATTATTAATCTTGAAACATTGTTCAATATACAGGTCAATAGTTCACAAACACTCCAAATTGAATATTTTCATATTTAAGGGTTTCTTTCAAATTTGGCTAATCAAATCAACTTTGAACTGTAACAGATTTTTTTCTGTAACGTTTATTTTCGTGTATTTTAGCAATATTATCAATAAGACAATGTTACTTAAAATTTGTAAATTTATTCTTTACAATGACATAGAGCCTGTTTCTACTGGGGCACTGCAAAGTTAACGGTAAGATTTAACGGTAAGCTTTTAATCCCCCCCCCCCCCCCCCCCCCCCCCCCCGTTTCTAATCACGAAAAATGACTGATAAGTTCATGGATCCTAGTCGATGGGCCACGACATTTGACCTGTTGTTATACCAAACAATGCCGCCCCACCTGAAAAAGACTGCCTCACAATGCGTATAATCGAGCGTGACACGGGTCACAGAACATAACGTTAAGATTAATCGGTGGCTGTTTCTACTGGGAAAGTTACCGTTACCGGTAATCACCGGTAACAAAACCTGGTATTTGAAGGTTTTTGCGGTTATAAAACTTCAGAATCGGGTCATAGACTCTTGGTAATTTGTACCTGCCCCCGTCTTTGTTGAGGTGTCAAGGAGGCTATTTACATCAGAGCCAACCAACCATCACTCAACAAAGACGGGGGCAGGTACAAATTACCAAGAGTCTATGACCCGATTCTGACGTCACACCTCCAAAAGGTCAAGTCGAGTCATTAGTCTGCTGATGAAAGGTGTAGTAACACCTGACATTTCCAGGTAAATATTTCTTGTGTTGAGATCGAAAGTTTAACTTCATATTATTTATCACCAACACAGATGAACTTTCATTCTAAGTCATTATCTAGTTTTTTTATTTTAGTGTTTTTTTATAAAAAGAACCTTATATTCCCTGCCCAAAAAAATTAATTTAAACAAATGTAGGGGAGGATGGGGCAACTGGTCCGGTTAAGCATATTTCATGATATAAAAGATAAAATTTCGTGTAAATATTTATGGAATTGCTATGAAAATATCACCCATGTAACTGTTAACATATAACATATAATCAATGTTTAAAAATATCCAAATAAAAGGCTAATTACCACAACTGAAAAATGTACTTGGCACGAACCAGTTACCCCATCATTGGGGCAACTGGTCCTATATGTTCCAACGGTTAGAATACACAGAAATCAGTGCATGACATCACGGAAACTAGGCAGTATTTTCTTTACAAACACATTTCCATATTATTTAACGTGTAAAAAGGATACATGTTTCATGAAACCCATGTTTTATACAGTTTTCGTGGTTAACGTGTAAATAGCAGTAATACTAATGGTGTACAAAGCAAGCGAATTTTTCGACTGCACGTTTATTAGATGAAACGTTATAAACCTAGTTAAATGGTTACATGGTTGTGATATTCAGATGCCCCATACATTAGTCTATATCTACCCTTTTCTTTAATGATTTTATTTACTTCATATAATCATCATTTAGTACTTATAATAAACCATCTTGATATTTAGCCAGCTTTTGATGTTACAGGGGAAGTTAGTCAATATGACAATGATGACCCAACGATTAATATACACAAAAGCAGTGAATAAAACACATAAATTATGATATTTCGTCATTGCAAATATCTTTACAGACACCATTTAAAATATAATACAGATGTAATTCATAATACCGAGGTTTTAAACCATTCTAAATCAATTATCATATTGTAATCATTCAATAGCAGAAATAGTGGTATTAGACCCACAATGCCCCAAAATGTCTAAGAACTAGAAAGAATGTGAAATATTTCATATTCTATTCACATTTCAATACCGAGTCATGTTTTATTGACACTAACAACTAATTTTCAAAATGAATTTTACAATTTTGATTAAGTTTTTGAAGGTGGATCAGTTGCCCCATACCCCTTCGGACCACTTGCCCCAACAAATTACTCAACACTTTGTCGAGATGAAACATTATTCAAGCACGCCTGTGACATACCACCATTTTTCATAATAATCAATAACTCCGAAACCTTTCAGAAAAAAAAGCAAAACTGCATTTTTGTTTTTTTGTTTTTATCCATTACGCAGTTTTCTGTAGCCAGCAAGTATCTTTGAATTCGCAATTATAACGGCGTAGACGAGTAGACGAGTGTCTTTAGACAAAATAAGAAATGGTATACTTTGTTATTTGCAAATTCATACACTAATAACTCTACCAAATGAATACCCGTGATAATGATTTAAGTTGAAGCATACTTTAAATGATAATTTTGATCGTAAATCTAAACCTTCAATGTCCCAAGTTAACAACATGCGGCATTTTATTGTATTGTCGTTACAATCCAACCTATGGTTTTAATCATATTTCGAAAAGTCCCTGAGCACACTACGATATGGCACCCATCAAATGCAATATGCACTTAGCATCTTAAGATGACTGATATCATGAAAATATCATGCCCATACAATTACAAAATCCTTCATTTCGGACCACTTGCCCCATAGGACCAGTTGCCCCCATATTCCCCTAATTAATTGATTAATGATTTTCTTTTCGAGATATCGACGATTATGTAAATTTTATTCCATAGAGCTGTGTATAAAAGCACAGCTTATCCACACCCCACTGTCTTTTAATGCAAGATTCTGCAACATTGGCGCTTCTCGGACAAGTGCCATAGACCTAAATGATTGCTTTAAACGATTTAAAGTTGAACATGTATATTTATCGAAATGGCCAAAGGAACAAAATTCGCAGAAAAATGGGGTATTTTTAAATAACAAAAAATATCATTTAAAAATTGAATTCAAGTTTTGCCTACTTCCGCCCCCCCCCCCCCCCCCCCCCCCCCCCCCTCCGTACGGCGCGCTGTCTAACATGATCTAAAATGTATTTAAAAAGACATTTTTGATTCTAAGACACGTGGAGTTGACACTAAGGATCTTTACCAAATATTTAAGGTTGAATTTAAGTTCTGCATACTTCCGTACCCCCCCCCCCCCCCCCCCCCCCCCCCTCTCTCTCCGTACGGATCGCGGTCTAACATGATCTAAAGAGTATTTAAAAAGACATTTTGATTCTATGACACGTGGAGTTGACACTAATGATCTTTACCAAATATTCAAGGTTGAATTTAAGTTTAAGTTCCGTAGCCCCCCCCCCCCCCCCTCTCTCTCTCTCCGTACGGCGCGCGGTCTAACATGATCTACTTGACTTGACTTACTTGACTTAGGGCGGATGATTTTTCCGAACCACAATGCCTCTCCAGATCTTCCTATCCAACATATCCACCTGCAGTCCTGTTTCACGTTTGAGTATGTCAATATAGGTCAGGGCTGGTCTACCACGCTTTCTTGCTCCGTGCTTTGGGATCCAATGTATAAGTTTGTGTACAAGCTCCTTGGACCCTCTGAAGCAGTGTCCAGCAAATCTTGCTCTGCGTTCTCTGATCTTGTCCGAGACTTTTGGCATGTCCCCATACAGGTCCTTATTTGTCACATGCTGACTCCAGTGGATGTTGAACACAGATCTTAGCATCCTAGTGTAGCATCCATCCAGTTGTTTACCAAGCTTTGGGGTGACTGTCCATGCCTCACATCCATAAAGGAGGACGGATTCTACTGTAGCTATGAACAGTCTTTCTTTGAGCTTTCTGGATAATTATTTAGCCTTTCATAACTAACTAAGTTTGCCACAAGCTCTCCATGCAGCTGCTTTGCGTGTTTTGATGTCCTTTTCAGTGCTGTTCTTCCAGGCTCCAAGGTATTTGAAGTCTTCCACTTTATCAAGGCACATGCCTTCGCTAGTGGTGATTACAGGTACTTGCGTCTGGTTGAAGGACATGTACTTCGTTTTTGCAGCGTTCATTTTGAGCCCAACTCTGCCCACTGAAGTCTCCACTCTGTTGAGTAGTGATTGCGCTTGAGACACTTCCTCAGACAACAGTACAATGTCGTCAGCAAAGTCTAAGTCTGTTAATACGGTTGGTTCTATTCTTCTGCTGCTTCTTTTTGTTAGATGGAATCCTAGCTCTTCTTCACTGCCATCTATGGCCTCTCTTAGGGCATAGTCAAGAACAATGACAAAAAGATATGGAGCCAGGATGTCTCCTTGTAGTACTCCAGCCAGTATCTCAAACACTTCTGTTTCTCCATCTGGTGATATGACCTTTGCCTTGGTGTCTTTGTATATGTCTGCTATCGCATTTGTAAGCTGATCGGGTACACCATAGGCTTTCAATATTTGCAGCATTCGTCCCCTATGTATTGTGTCAAACGCTTTCTTGAAGTCGATAAAGGTTATGATGGCTGGCAGGTTATTTGATCTTATTCCCTCAATAATTCTTCGGAGGGCAAGTATATGACCTACAGTGGTACGTCCTACTCTGAAGCCATTTTGATTAGCTCTTAGGTGGACGTCGAGCTCCGGTCTAATTCTGTTGAGTATCATCTTGTTGTATAGCTTGGCAACAATTGAACTCAGGCTTATTGAACGGTAGTTACCCCCCAAGCTGAGATCACCTGATTTCGGTATTGGTACTATATTGAGAATGGACCACTGTTCTGGCTTTTTTTTCTCGTTCAACAAGGCATCATTGCAGAAGTCAAGAATGATGTTATCAAAATCACATCTTTTGAGCATTTCAGGTGTAAAACCATATTCCCCACAGTTTTTCCCCTCTACTAGTGCCTTCTTAGCCTTCTCATATTCCTCCAAGTCAAAGGTTCCTACTTTAATGTTGAGATCTGATAGAATTGGAGCAATTTCCTCATCCTCATTACTTACATGATCTAAAGAGTATTTAAAAAGACATTTTGATTCTATGACACGTGGAGTTGACACTAATGAACTTTACCAAATATTTAAGGTTGAATTTAAGTTCTGCATACTTCCGTACCCCCCCCCCCCCCCCCCCTCAGCACCTCTCCGTACGGAGCGCGGTCTAAAATGATCTAAAAAAGTATTTAAAAAAATATTTTGATTCTAAGACACTTGGAGTTGACACTAATGATCTTTACCAAAAATTTAAAGTTGAATTTAAGTTATGCATACTTCCGTAACCCCCACCACCCCCCTCTCCGTACGGCGCGGTGTCAAACATGATCTAAATAGTATTTAAAATGACATCTATGATGCTTAGACACATGGAGTTGACACTAATGATCTTTACCAAATATTTAAGGTCGAATTTAAGTTCTGCAAACCAGGTTTATCAGCCGATAAACCTAGTTGATCGAAAACCTTGCTTTTCGAATCTATAAACCTGGTATATCGATTCGAAAAACCAGGTTTATCGAATTCGATAAGCAAGGTTTTGAAAACCTGGTTTATCGAAAACCTTGCTTTTCGAAACCATCGATTCGAAAAAAACCAGGTTTATCGATTTCGCCAAGCAAGGTTTTTTGGCCAAAAAACCAGGTTTATCAGCCGATAAACCTAGTTTATCGAGAACCTACTTTTCGAATCTATAAACCTGGTATATCGATTCGAAAAACCAGGTTGATCGAATTCGCCAAGCAAGGTTTTGAAAAACCTAGTTTATCGATCGAAAAAACAGGTTTTTCAAAAAACTTCTTTATCGAATAGAGGGCGTTTTTAAGAAAAGCTTTAATAAATAGCGATGGTATTGTTTTAATCAAGTTTTGCTGTGTTTTTGTGAGTAGAAACAACAATAATGATAATTTTTAATGTTCATCTTGAATTCTTATTATTTTATTTTTTTAAATCTTCAACACAACTTTTTGTCTCTTTAAAGGGACATTAAGTGGTGTTGAAAATTTTAAATGTTTAAAAATTTACTTCAGAATTCAAGATGAACATTAAAAATTGCCATTATTGTTGTTTTTACTAACAAAACACAGCAAAACTTGATTAAAACAATATCATCGCTATTTATTGAAAAACGCACTCTATGCAAATATGGTTCGTGTTATGTATCACGCGTATTGCAGGGGGATACTGTCGGACGTAAAATTCTCGAGCATTTTTGAATCGACGTTTTCTTGTACAAAGAGGGCTGATTTTTCTTAATCCTTATAGGTGTAAGTTCATACATGTAATACAATTATAAAAATATACTAATCCCAGTTTTTATCATAATTGAGGGCGCAGCCGCCAACACATCTCTTAGTGCCCCTTTAAGTGCAATGAAAACAAAGTTTACAAACAAAAGTTTTGTTGTTGATTAGGTTAAGATTAAAAAAATCGTCCCTAAGTTCGGTCTTTACATCATCATCAAGCGATTTGGGCATTTTTTCCTCCAAATTATTTTTGTTGGCTTTGTCCAAAAAATGTGGGCCAAAAAAAGTGATTTTTTGTGATTTTCACAAAAAAAATCCATTTGCTTTCCAACAATGTATACTTTTATACACATTTGAGTCATAGTTCAATAACTACAGCACTCACAAAATTCAACAACAAAATCCTTTAAGGTTTCTGTTTTTGGACCAAATATATGGGACACACTTCTAATCTTATTATGATAATCCGGTGGGTTACTTATAGTGTATGAGGTTACGGGGATGAGCCGCCAAATAGGGTCCCATCTTTCAACCTCTGGCCTTTTCGCCGAAATTGTAGTAACATCTGTCAAATTATAGGGCAATTACAGGTTTCTGGTAAACATATGGGTCCATTTTCGCCCATAAATTGGTAAAATATTTCCGAGAGGCCCCCCTCCCCTGGGATAATAATATGTGAATACCTTTTCAGCTTCCCGTACAGCGTACACTCGGATATGTCTCGTGTCATTTGCAAGCATTTTCCAATACAGAAGTATATCATACGAAACATGGCTTAGGCTTAGGTAGCGGCAAGCAGAATGTAGAGTATCTCTAACCCAAACAGCTAGTCCCCAATCAGTAAAATGACGAACGGGCAGTATCACCTTGCAACCCTTAATTACGACATCTTCCTTTTCTTCAAATATGTGCCAACCTAAAAGTTAACAGCAAATAGAAAAGGAGGTAAGTAATGATGTTAAATACAAGAAACAGGCGATATTTTCATTGTAAATTCAATTAAGTCCATTTTTTCACGCCTATCACATTTTCATGATAAGTGAGTATCAAAACGGAGAAAAAAACCAAAAATAGTTGCCACGGACTTACCTACTGCACTGCGAAAGACATTCACTGGGTAGGCGTGTTGTTAGTCTTTGTGCTGGTTAAGGTTATGGAGGTGAGTTACTTGTATGGGGTGCGGGGGGTTATTGTGGTGGCAGGGTGGGTGGGGTGGGGTGGGGTGGTTTTTAGGATCTAGGAAGGTGTAATGTGACATGAAATTCAATTAAATTTGACATTCAGCAAAGTAGGACTAAACTAATTGGAGGATTATAATTATATATAATTTGTCTTTTTAAAGATTCCTATATACACTGCCCAAAAAAGTTAATATAATAAGAAGAAAAAATGTGTGATTAATGATTTTCTTTTCGAGATATCGACAATTATGTAAATTTTCCTCCTTAGAGCTCCAGGTCCAGTAGGCGTGTTGTTAGTCTTTGTGCTGGGGAAGTATTAAGGTTATGGAGGTAAGTTACTTGTATGGGGGCGGGTTATTGGGATGGGATGGGGTGGGGTGGGGTGGGTGGTGTGTGGTGGAGTGGGGTGGTTTTTAGGATCGAGGAAGGTGTAATGTGACATGAAATTAAATTAAATATGACATTCAGCAAAGTAGGACTAAACTAATTGGAGGATTATAATTATATATAATTTGTGGGTGGGGTGGGGTGTGGTTAAGGTTAGTTATGTATAAAGGCGCATCTTCTGCACACTACTGTCTTTTAATGCAAGATCCTGCGACATTGTCACTTCTCGGACACGTGCCATAGACACCAATGATTGCTTTAAATCGTTTAACATGTTTTATCATCGAAATGGCATCAATATGAGGGTTTAATTTTCGCTAGTAGGAATAAAATTCGGAGTAACATGTGATTTTTAAAATAACAAAAAATATAATTTTAAATGATTTATGGTTTAAATTTTAAAAAAAATGAATTCAAGTTCTGCCTGCTTCCCCACCCCCAACGCCCCCCCCCCCCCCCCTCCCCTCGTTCTATTCGCCGCCGCCGCGTGGAGTTGACAGACATAATATTTGTAAAAGATTTTGAATTCAAATAATGCATACTTCCGCACCCGACCCCCGCTCTATTCGCCGCCGCCGTGTGGAGTTGACAAAAATAATATTTTCAAAAGATTTTGAATTCAAGTCTGCTTACTTCCTCAACCCCCTTTATATTCGCTGCTGCCACGTGGAGTTGACAGAAATAATCTTTTCAAAAGATTTTGAATTCAAGTTCTGCATACTTCAGCACCCACACACCCCACCCCCACTCTATTCGCCACCGCCGCCGCGTGAAGTTGACATAAATTATCTTTTCAAAAGATTTTGAATTCAAGTCTGCTTACTTCCTCAACCCCCTTTATATTCGCTGCTGCCACGTGGAGTTGACAGAAATAATCTTTTCAAAAGATTTTGAATTCAAGTTCTGCATACTTCAGCACCCACACACCCCACCCCCACTCTATTCGCCACCGCCGCCGCGTGAAGTTGACATAAATTATCTTTTCAAAAGACTTTTAATTCAAGTTCTGCTTACTTCTTCACCCCCCCCCCCCCCCCCCCCCCGCTCTATTCGCCGCCGCCACGTGGAGTTGACAGAAATAATATTTTCAACAGATTTTGAATTCAAGTTCTGCATACTTCTGCACCCACCCCACCCAATCCCATCCCTCCCTGCCACGTTCGCCGCCGCCGCTTTTAGTCCCCTGCTGCATTAATTAATAAAACATCCCGGGCTAAAAGCCACATCTAGACTAAATAATGAATTCAAGTTTTCCAGTTTTGCATCTGGACACCTAAATGTAATTGTAAATGTAATTTTTAATTATCTGAAAAGCACCAATACCATCATATTTCCATTAGTGAGAAGCAATTCATAAACTTTTGTGACTTTTGAGAAGGACAGTTTTTGTCTTCCATTTGAGCTCATTCAGCCATGAAGTAATGGAAATCTTTCATTTTCAAACATTACTTAGGAAACAGTCATAGGATTATTTCTAACTAAGTTTTATTGGTAAAATGTTTTATCTTACGATGTTATGACAAATTGTTTAGGGGGGGGGACTTACTTTTGGTGTTGTGTTTAGAAATGCCAAAACACGCATTATAACTGGTGAACAATTCATTGAGATTTTGATTTAGGATTTTTTTCTGGATTTTTTTCTGCTTTTTTTTTGTTGATTTTTTTCTCCCGATTTGACAATTCAAAGTCACCAGTTAATGGGTAGTCGAAATGTTAATAGACTATATCGAGTCTACAGTGAAACTTTTTATTAATAAGTATAAATTCCACGATTCCTTTTATTAACACGTACTACGAAGTCGTGGATGTATTAACCCTACACTTAATTGTTATGTTTGTTTCTGTTATATCAACCATGCAGAGGCATGTAAAAGACCGAATAGGTAAGTACATGTCCAATAAGTGTAGATAGAATACCGATATGGGCATACATACTTATTGGGGTCTTTCTGAACATTGAGACGTGTATGAACCCTGAGTTCGTAAAAGAAGTCTTTGTTGAAATAGCCACGTTTTTAAGAAATAAATGGTGGAGAACAATAAATCCTGAATTCGTGGTTTTCCTATGTAAGCGAGAGTCGTCGGTAGAAACAATCCGTGACACTTTGGATGCATAATTAAACAGCAGTGCTCTAAAGAGAAGAAGTTTGCTCTTGAATACTACGAGCACATGACAATAGGGCTAATATTTAGAATTCTTTTAAATCATCGTACAAACACACATGCGTGAAAAGACTATTGTAATGTTGCTTTGTCCGAGAACAAAAATCTATCGTTAACCATTTTAAACGATGAGCCAACGTATTTAGTTTGTTATACCTCTGCAGATGAAAATGTATTTAAGTGTTGATGCATATAGACGAGACTAGAATATAAGTCCAGAATAGTCTAGAATAGAATGGAATGGAATGGAATGGAATGGAATGGAATGGAATGGAATGGAATGGAATGGAATGGAATGGAATGGAATGGAATGGAATGGAATGGAATAGAATAGAATAGAATTAGTATAGATTAGAATAGAACATAATTTAAATTAAAGAAACAACTCACAACACATGAAATGAAATTACATTTATCTCACCTCGTGACTTCGTTTTGCACCATATTTGCAGCTTGTCTGTAGAGTTTATGGTTGCCGAAAATGGAATTGTCAACTTTGCTGGATTCTTAAACTCTAAACCACCTGGATCGCAGTGGATTACAGGGCTAGCAAAAAGATAACCATCCTCCAACTGTGGCAAGTCGTCTTGAGGTTGATCAGTAAGATTTGTCATGATAGTGAAGAAGTCAGGATTAGTGATTTCTTCAGCTGGCATCTTTAATGCTAATTCCAGACATGTTTCATCAGGGAGTTTTATGATTCCG